>JBBPBT010000347.1:3515244-3531766 GCA_037974875.1 Cicer bijugum | reverse complement strand
TCCATACAAACATTGTTTCCATCTTTATCTTTTATAACACTATATGTTTTTGGTATAGACTAAAAGCACTCAATTTTTATAAACAGTGTAATATAGATAAATTATTATAAATATTTAATTTTAGTGAAGCAAATTAATAAAGACTAAAAATATATTTAATTTTTTTCATTATACTTAAATAAGTAATATTATTGATGATGTGATAATGATCCTCACTCCATTTTATTATTAAAGAATATATTTAGAATGTTTTATTTTATATTATTTATCACTTTTTATTCTTTGATATTATTATTATTTATTATTTTAAAATATCAATAAATTATTTTATTAATACACTTACTTAACGTACATGGATTATACATCTCTACTCAATAGCTGTCTTTAATTTCTTAATTCATCTTTTCTTTTTTATTTATTTATCAAACCCAATAGTTTAGAGTATTTTTTTGTTAGAATAATATCTCTGTATTATTTTTTTCTTATTTAAAATAAATAGTTTTTATATAAATCTTATTTTTTTTCTTTTTTTTTTAACATTTTAATTCATCATTTAAATGTAATATTATTTAATTTTTCATCTTATTATGATATTGAATGTACTATAATTTTGAAGATAATTTTTGTCCATTTAATTTTGTTTAGACACTTAATGTTTCTGTTTAGTAATAATTGAGGGTAGGAAAGAGTAACACTTATACTTAGGTAAGTAACATTTAATTATTTCCCATTATATATTTTTGGTGATTGTAGTGATAGTAGACTAGACGATTGGATATTTGTAGTAAGTGAGAGGGGGGGTCTAGGGGGTGTGTTGGCTCAAAGTATCCCAATCGTAAAGAGAGAGAAACTCAGAACCAGAAACGTTGTCTGATGTGTCTTAACTTTGACCATCATCAGGTGTGCCCCTGACAGGGAACTTGAAGACCAATGATTTATGCTTGAAAATCTGGCAACCCAATTATTGTTATCTACTTCCACACAAGACGCTATAAATAATTAGTTGCCACCAGGTAGGGGTAGTTTCGTCACACTCATTGTGGCCCATTATTTTAGCTGTGTTGGACTACTAAACCAACTAACGGTCCTCTTCCGTATACATTTCCTTCCTTTCCTTTACTTTAGAGCGTGTATAAATCTTGAATTAGTGGATGTGGATTGCCATCTAACTAACCAACATCCAAAATAGAGAGGAAGTGTCCTAAGTACATAGAATCACCATCACGTGATATAGGTACCCCATGTGTGCATGCTGAGGGGTACCGCAATTGATAGTTGACGCGTCCTTCATAGCCCGGCAACATTACCACTTCACACGTCTAATTAATTCCTTCAATTCATATCTATCTCCTCGGTTAACTTTGCTCTCTATTTATCAATAATATATATGTAGTTTATATCCCTTTATCCTTTTCAACTATTTTTACTCACTTTTTATGCAATTATCCATTTAGTTCTTTAATTTCTTTTTTAAATTTATATCAGTGGAAGCTAACAGTGCTAATGCATGGTGATATGTACAACTTTTGTAACCTAGAATAATCTCTTCATAATTAGGACAATACTCAGAATTTCACAGTAACGTGTTGTCGGCAATGATTCCTTATCTAACAGTCTATTTTGAATTCTTCTTATTAATATTGTGATGGACAAACTAGTAATTGATGTCGTTGATTTTGTTTCTTCCCTATAATAATTTGCAATTTCATAAGCAAATTGCTTTTCAGATATAAAATTGTAGATCACAGCTCATATGTCAGAGAGGTGTAGTATGTTGAATATTTTAAAATATTTCAAAAGTTTTATATACCAAATCCCACACTGCTAAGATGTGAACATGAAACATTTTACTTATGTATATATACCACTTAGTTATCACTAAGAATGCTCTAACTTTCTGTTCCAATTTTTCCATGGGATTGGCGACAGTGGATTTTTTTAGCTATGTCACTTGAAGAATTTGCCGTGGATGATATGGTTGGCGAATTTTAATATAATTATGTACTATTTGTTAATATTGGACGACAAGCCACATGAACTAACGAATATTGTGGTACAAGCTATCATAAATAAATTATAAAAAAAAAGTATATTTAAGAGGGTATAATTAAATTATTAAACATGACATAGTTTAATTGGTGCCTTAAAGTTGCTCATACAGGACATCTGAACTAAATTTGAATTGATGTTGGGTTGAAATCTGAACTAAATTTGAATTGATGTTGGGCTGGCACTAAATTTGAATTGATGTTGGGAATGAGAAAAGTACAACTGATTATAAGAGACTTAGACACTACATATCAACTCAAAATTTAAGGCATTAGGTGTATGAGTCATTCTCCTTATATATCCAATACAACATCTATTCCTAGTCAATATCCAATACAGTCTTTATTCCTAGTCAATATCCAATACAGCAATATCCAATATTGGTCAATGTGAGATTAACAACTCATAATTGAATACCCAACATCTACAAATGTCCAACTTGGAGGAATGGTAATTATTGAATAATTGTAATTTTGTAAACCATTAAATTGTTAGTCTTAGTTAGTTTCATTTCTCTTAAATGGACAACAGTATTTTGGTTTTTCCTCTGTATATAATAATATATTCATCTCATATTTCCACTACCATTAATAGAAGTAATTCAGTTACGGTTATTTGGTTATAGTAATCCCCACTTTGTTTAGAAGGGACAGTAACTCACTCTTGAGTCAAAGGAATAAAAAACAATCACTTTAAATTTTTCTTAAGAACTTCCAAACCCTTGCCTCTTTTCTAAAAAGTCCCAAATAAGGGGAGAGCTTATGACAACCCCTCTCCTCTCCAAAACTCCCTCCTAAACAAAGTCTTAAACTATGTTTGGAAGTTAGAAGATGAAGTGAAGATTTTGGATAGATGAAAATGGATGGGAAAGGATGATGATCTAGAACGGAATTTTGGTGTTGACCGAAAAGAGTTAGCATTGAAGGAATGCATTAAAGTGTAAATGCAAACACTTTGACACTCTAATCAGCACGACAAAGTGGCAGAGTTTGAATAAATATTTTGATAACGTTGAATTGTTAATATTTTAATTAAAAAATTAAATATAATATTTTATTATCTATTAGAATTTTAAATTGCAAATTTGAGATGTAAACACAATTTTATTTTTTTTGCAAACATCTACAAAAAGATGACGAATTGAAAAAGTTGCACAAATTTAGAAGAGACGAAGTTATAGATATAACATTGTTTTGGTTCGTATATGTTTAGAGGAACAAAAATTTAAACAAAAAAGATAGTTCAATGGACTTTTTATAATTTTTATCGGAAAACTAAACTCAAACTAACTAATAGTAATTTGATTTAATTCCATTCAACTAATCAAGTTGATATTAATAAAATTTAACATATTTATAAAACTAAGAGATTATAAACTACACGTTTTAAACTATAATAAGAAAAATAATATATAAATGATTAAAAGAATCTTTAATACAAATATTTAAGTGTTATAAATATTTAAGATAACACTGTTAATATAGTCTAAGAATTTTATTGAAATATCGGTAATCGATTTTAAATGAAATAAAATCATACTCAAAACAACATAGATTGAATTTACTTGATTTATTTATATTGAACTCGAACATAGAAAAAAAATCAATTTAATCGATTTCAATTTTTTTTATGATTTATCATACCATTGATTTGATTTTTATATTTTTAGAAGAAACTCAAAACACATATAATTGAAATTTAAGTCGAAAAATGTAGCGTATTTTTTATAATTATTTTCTTTTAAGTTATTTTTATTTTAGTTCTAAAATTATTGGGGACATTGGAATGGTCGTTGACACCTATGTCTTTACCAAGCTGCGCTAGTGGTGAGGGCTAAGAGTAAGAATGATTGCGAAGAGTGTGGTCCTTATATATAGGGTGGTTCTTAGAAGAGATAACCGTCGAGACTCTTAGGCCATTGCAATATCCGTGACAAGATTAACAAGTTACCATGTGATTAGGGGTGGGAATAGGCCAGGCCAGGCTTTGAAAGGCCTGAGCCTGGCCTACAATTTATTTTTTCGGCATAAGCCTGGCTTACAGTCTATTATAGGCTTTTTTTTCGGCCTGACCTGGCCTTTTTAATAGTGTGGCCTGGCCTGGAAGCCTATTTAAAAGCCTTTTTAAACGCAGCTATTATTACCTCTTAAATAAATAAGAAACAATTACTGAGTGATTGACTAATTGAACGGTTATCAAATATGAAACGACTACTAAATATAGAACCACACTATCAAATATGGAATGACTACTGAATATAGAATGATTACTAAGTGATTGTCTAATTGAAAGAATTTAAAATAGAAAATAATATTATTAATATAATAATAAAAAATAATATTAATAAATAATAAATATATATATGCCGGCTTGTCAGACTTAATAGGCTTTTTTATAAGTCTGAGCTTGACCTATTTAAATATATAGGCTTTAAAAATAGTCTGAGCTTAACCTTTTTATTAAATAGGTCAGGTCAGGTCAGACCATAGGCCCCTTCGGACGGCCTAGCCTATTCTCATCCCTACATGTGATGTTGATCAGATGATCATAATCGGATCAAGAGGACGGGTTAGGTTGTATCGCGCCTAGATAGAACCGTTGAGGCAGAGACACTTGACCCGTTAGGTATTGGGCCAAGGCGTATTCGTCCTTGTGTCATAGTGTTTTTGGATTAGAGTCCATTCCATTAGATAAGATAATCCGCTACGTTAATTGGAAGCAATAATAAACTCCCAAATTTATTGAACTTAAAAAACAATAGAGAGGAGTTTCGGAGGATATTTTTTATAAAATATTCAAATTCTTTCCCTCATTGATAAACATCATAAACCCTCCCTCCCTCCTCTCCCTCTCAAGTAAAGCATAAGATTCAAACATATGACCAGATCCATTTATTTAAAATATTTAATTTAAAAAATCTAAGTCATTTCGTGAGAGAATTTAAGTAGTCGGGATATATAAGAAATTTAAAATGTTAAAAATTCCTTGATCGCCAGCTTATTCTCGTGTTCATTATTCTCCCCCTTTTTCTTTAAATTTTATGGATGTTCTTTTACATATGTGTACTTCATAAGTGACTTTCGGGTTAAAAGAGAAGCTCTTATTTGAATCGGTATATTATACATGTTCTGTTTGCATAAATGGAAATGGATGTATGATTTATGGCTATGTTGGGTACTGGGGCATTAGTGTTATTTGAGCAAACTTTGAAAGTTAGAATAAAGGTGAATGATGCTATCAATTATTGCTCCGGTAAAGCTTGATTTTGATGCGCATATACAGGAGGCAGGACCATCAATAATAGTATGCCAATCAGTTATATACCTAATTCTTAAACCATTTTTTTCCTAGCACCTTTTTCACTTAGAAATGGTTATACTTCATATTTGCTTTTGGAATGGAACAAGAGACATAGGTGGATTTGCAGACCTTGTAGTTAGTGATTAGTAATTAGAACATACCATGTGATGTGTAAGAAGATATTTGTACAAAGAAAGTTCAAATCAATAAAATAATAAATCTAAAGTAAACCAAAATTCTCTATCTTCAATATCCTTGCAACATCTTGCAAGTGTATTGTGTACTAAAGTGTGTCTATACAGTAAAAAATTCAGGGGGCTCAATGTTATTTTGAATGCATTTCTTCACAGCAGTAAGAAAGTAAGAAAAGAGAGAGAGAGAGAGAGGAAGAACAAGTATAAACAGATACTATTAAATGGTGTAAGGTCAAAATACTTGCTACTAGGGGTAGTGAGTACAAAGGTTGTAGCCGGAGATAAGTGAGCTAATAGCGAAGGCAATAAAAGCAAGAAACGCCATTGCAACAGAAGCACTAGCCATCTCTGTAAATTCATCTTTTCCCCAATTTGATTGCCAGTCATCAACCCGCGTCGCTGCTGATGACGCTGATGATATCAGAAGATATGCCAGAACCTGCCCATCAATTTATCACTAAAATAAATCACAGGTTTTATTTTCTTCATAAAAAAGACACAAAAAGTTCACAGTTAACACACCAGATAAGTACAATAATGAAGAAGATTCAGTTAACAATGGATAATATTATCAATTAAAAAAAGTGAGTGACTTGCCTGATCCATGAAGAAATCAAAGTGAAAACGCAGGTGGTGATTGATTATATGTTTTCCCTTAACAAGTTGATAGGCAAGTTCACAAGCTTGAAACGCCGCATATACAAAAGCTATAACTGTCATAGACAAACAATACCTACAACCCCATAAAAACAAACGCAATTAATTCATTTTAGTACACAACAACACCATATTCTTAATCACAATAAAGTCAATTAATCAAACTACGTAACAATTCATTTGCGCTGACCCAAATTAGGAACACACATTTATAATTTATTTTTACTTTTAAAAAAGCAAATTTAGTAACTAACTATATTTGTTTCAAATTGCAATTGAAACAAATAGAGAAATTAAACAAAAATTAAGAAAATTATAAGAAAAGAAAACCTATATTCCTTGTAGCGATCAAAGGAGTCACCGCTCCAACCTTGAGTTTTATCCGCAGCCATAACCGAAAACGAAATCAGACATAGAACAACCTCGCTCAATCGGAACCCTAACGCCACCTTCCCCGTCATCACCTCACTCTTCGACCACGCCGGCGGGGGTGCCGGCGTCGTCGTCCTCGGTCTGCGTCTGCCACCGCCGCTTTCACGGCCTTCTCCGGAGACTGCGGGGCCGAGATTCGTTGCGGTAGGAGGAGGATCATTCCTCATGGCTCTATTAACCACAATCGTCGGTTGGTCATTCGCCGGCGGGTTCCGGTGCTCGGAATCCGGTAAGGGGATTGCGACTTGAGAGTATTGTACTGAAGGTTCTATGATAACGATAGCTCTGGAGTTATCTCGGTGATCAGTTTCCGGCGAGTTTTCGGTGGAGTGGAAAGGGTCGCCGCTGTCGGATAGAGGAGAGGATCGGAATCGGAGAGGAGAGTGAGGTGAGTCATAGTTAATGGAGGAATCGGAGTTCCTGGAGGATGGGTTCTTCATTGTTTAAGTTAGAAAGAAGCGCGTTTGAAAAAGAAGTTATTCTGGGTTGGATTTTAAAGGGGATGAAAAAAGAGGAATAAAGAAGAAGAGTGTTTGAGTGGTGGGAAAGAGAGTGAAAAAGAAACTACGAGGAGTATAAGGGTTTTTACTACTTTTTAAGCTTCGTGGTTTTCAGTGTAGGACCCTGACACGTGGCTTCGATTCTTTTGTTTAAGGTTCTCAACTTGTGTTTTTTTTAGAAAAAAGGGTTAAGCTACCAATCACCAATTGCATATTGCCACGTGTACCAACAGAAAACATCCTCTCTGATGGCTCTTGATTCTTGCTTGGACTGCAAGGAGAAAGCGCGCGAGTATGTTTTTTCTTGTGGACTCATGTATTTTTCTTTTTGTTACATAATAAAAGTGTGAGTATATTTGACACAAGTTAAATTCCTTTTTTTTTTTTAATATCAAATTTTTTGTTAACGATCACAAGACATTTATGTAATTTTAGTTGAAAAAAAATAAATAAACAGATAAATTTAAATAAATATAATTTAACATAAAAATAATTATCTTAAATTTCTCGTGGTATTTAATACATTCACGTTTTTTAAAACACTATCTCATAACACTTTTAACAAAAGAGAAAAGAATTATATATAAATTTAAAGTATTTCTAACTAGTACAAATTTATAGTATTGAGTTCTCTCTTTCTTTAAAACTTCAAACAATGTAGGACTATTTTAATTTTATCAATTTTTTTTATAATTTTATTTTAATAAAACAAATTATTTCAAAATAAATGACATTTTCAATATAACTTAATTTTTTTCTTAATTGTATCATTCAATTAATATTATGTACGCTGCTTTCAAATTATTAATTTTATTTTATAGTTATGATAGTGAAAAGCACACTAGTAATTAAGAGGATAATTTGATAAAATGACTATTATCGTTCTTGTAATTATTTTATTTTTTAATATATGTGCAAAACTTTAACCGATACATATTATGAGATGTATGAAGTATTTTATTGTTTAATTAGTAGTCTTCAAAATTCTCAAGACAATTCTATTAATTTGATAAAAATCCATTCATATCAACAATATAAGTCGACATGGTTGATATATAATTGAGTTTATTACGTATGTAGTTAAAAGATTGATCACCGATCAATATCTATAAAAGAAATATCCAATATTTATAAAAGAAATATTAAAATGTATCGAATTTAAATAAATTTTTATAATTTAAAAGATTTATCTTTGTCTTTTTATCGAATCATACCATATACAACAGAAAATACATCTGTAATGATTGAAGTTTAATGTTGAACACTTTAGATATTAAATCTAATTACTTACCTATTATATTCTTGTAAAAAAAGTATTTTCTCTATATATACTTAAAGTTGTGTTTGATACCTTTTATTTATGTTCAGTCAACAACCACTCAACCCACTTCTCATCAACCATGGTGAAAGATAAACAAATAAATAGTTATATATTGAGACTCCATAATCTTTATCTTTATATAGCCACATATCATTTATTCAAATTCTTCAAAATCAAATCAACTAAAAGTTGTTTTAGATTTATTCAAATCAACCATAAGTCTGAAAGTCATTTGATGGATGTAGAATATGCTAGTAATGATGACAACCACCTTTAACTCTAAAGATAAAAATTTATTTTAAAATGTTCAACACTTTTAAAGATATAGTGGCTTCGGTGGAAGCCGAACTAATGCTAGTTTTGTTGGAGGAGGTGGGGGTAGCCATAGTAGTGGTGGTGGATGTTGAAGTTACAATGACAAGTGGTAAAATGGCAAGACAAAAGTTTATAGGCCATAAGAACAAGAGAACCAAACAAATAGCAAATAAGCTTGGAAAGACTTAGGGGAAGAGTTCAAGAGATGATGGAAAGCAAAGAGAAATCTTAAAAGAAAATTATCACATAACTCAAATGGTTCAAGAGTAAAATCAGGGTTAATACATAGTTGTAAAAAAAGTTTATATTTTGGTTAATATGCAATTTATCATCTTTCACTATAGTAATATGTTAATTGAGATCATGATTTTTTAACTGTTAAGAAAAGATAACCAATTGTCCCAGTAATTAATATATGGTATTAACAATACACTATTTGATACACATTTTTTAATACATATATTTTGATTGGTTAAAATTCACATAAGGTTCTACTAAATTCATACGAGATCCACGTAATTTAATGAATTTCGTAAATTTTAGTTAATAAAAAATATGTCTTGATTGAAAGTATATTGTTAACACTAATCTTAATAATTTTCAATTAAGGTCAAATGAGTTCCAAATATCCTAGTTTGATCTCTAGAAGAAAGAAAGACCACATTTTAAGAATTTTTCTAATGAGACAAGAGATGTAACACTTTAAGGAGAAAAAAAAAAGTTGAAAGGAAAATAATTGGGGGATGTGTTGGTGATCCGGTTAAAATCCATACATGCTTTTACAATGGAGAAAAGTCATGAGATTTGTTTTATGTGTGGGCTATCTTTAATGTTAAAAAAGGCAAAAATTCTATCAGACTTCAACCAAACATCAATTGAAAAGGTTTGTCCTAGTCCTACGCGTTACAATGACATTTATTAACACAAAACAACTATGGGAAGCAACCTGCTAAAGGATGAAGCTCTTCCTCTACCACTCACACGACATACACCTTTTATGTCCCTCCCCACCCCACTACCAAAAGCAGAGATAGGCTTATTCAAGAACCTACATACAATTACAATGAAAAAACATCTTTCTCCCAAACTTATCTTTGAGTACCATAATAATAATAATAACAATCATATAAATATTCTTTACTCTTGGAGCATAAGAAGCATATAACTTTTACTGTTATTTATTGTTTTTGCAGAGGAAATAATTAACTTGGTATCACCAACACTTTTTATAGAAGGTTGTCTCAGCGATAGGATAAGATAATTGAGGTAAAGAGAATCACGATTCATCTACTTTATTCTATTAAGGATCTTTTAAACATAGTCAATTAGTTTGTTTGGATGTAATGTTTTTGTATGGTTGATGTTGCTAAACATTGTATGAGTTAATTATGGAAATTAATGAAGAAAAGGAATGTTTAGTTAATTTTTAGCTATTTTTTTTCCTTTTGTGTCTCAGAATTCCTAATTTTCATAGCTTTGACAGAAAAATATTGTATCAATTTGTATTTGACACGTGTGGGTGTTATTATCCTAACTCTCGTCGTGTCTATTGTCTTTGTCAGTACTATTCGTGATTTATAAAAATGTAATAATTTTGTACAAAGGGAGGATACGCAATAACCAAAATAATAGTGAAGACAATGGGCAAAAAGAACAAAAGAAAATTGAATTCGTAAGGATTGAAAAGCTAGGGGGGAATGTTGGTAAAACTATCTAATAACAAAATGTAAAAAAAAAAATATTTGGCATCCCATGTTATCATTATAAGAGAAATAAACTAAACTAGATTTGGAAACTATGGCTCATTCTGGTAGTTTCAATCGGAAGAATAGCACAATAAAACTTTTATCCTCAGAAGAATAATGGAAACCCATGTCTGCACCTTCCAAAATTTGTCGAGGTCCCTAAATATGTCAAACAAGAGAAGGGAAACATTTCAATAGAGAATGCAAAAAATATATATATCAACTGGTAGAGACCAACAATCATGCCATGTATGTATCTGTACATGGAAAACAAGCCCTACAACACATCTTATTGACCATTTTACCTTGCCAACATTAAGCAGCAGTAAGTCTCCAGAAATCCATCTTGGATTTTTGAAACCAAAATCAGCTATTTGCGCTTGGCCTTTATAAGTTGCATCCTATTCAATTCATAGAAGAACGCAGTATTTAAGACAACACAAAGGGGAAGGAAAAAGCAAGACAATAAAAAGAAAGTGTGGAGAAAATAAGAAACACTGTCAAAGCCATCAAGTTCAGACCGTCGTGAGGGACGGCATGAGTCAGGCTATAGCATTATATTCAAATTCCGCTACACAACAATCCTATAACAAGTAACTATTTGACAATATTTAGTACTAAATAGCATAACTCGAAACAATAAGAATTTTTTCAAATTTCACTGCGTGCCATTGTGGTCTTATAGGAGCTATTTAATAATAGCGGGCTGTTGCAAATAACTGAAGAAGAACACACATGGAAATGAATATACCCACCCCCACCCCACACACACAACAAAGTGAAACATAGTGCAATTACCACTCCCATTGTATTGGTTAACCTGCAACGGTTAATATTCTTATGGTCTCTGTCAATTATAGCACGGAATGCCACCTGAATACAAAAAAGAAAATATAAGTTTTCCTAGTAGTACACAAAAACATATAATAAAGTTATAATAACTTAGACCAAGAAATTCATATAATGGATAAACCTCGCCAGCAGGAACAAGAATATCCCCAGTTAACTTCACTGCCTCAACATATTCAAATTCAGTATCGTCCATATCATCCCAGCGTCCAAATTTTCTCTTCAATTGAACAACTTCAAGGCCATGAGCACCGAATGCACCAATATAGAGTCCTATATTTCAACCAGAACAGTTCATTCTCAACTTGCACTTCGCTCAAATTATAAACAACATGATTGATACAAGGATAAGCAACCTCACCTTCTAAAGGATCCCCGCTTGAACTAGTATTATTAATCCGGTTAAAAGATGTATATGCTGATAATCTACCTCTTTTCTGTACTTTACTTATAGCACATTTAACCATTTTATGCATAGACCTTGTAACCTTTAGTCAAGGTAAGCATTGGTGAGTTTATGGTCAACAAAATCATAATATAGCTTGAAGAAAAATTTCAAGGTAACATGAATTGATCATTGATAAAATCATCATAAAAGCCTTATCTCAATTTCACCTTGGAGAGTTTGTCAGGACCCTGAAATGTATTGACAACTTCATAAGGCATAATATTTAGGAGTTCTTGTGCTGCTACAGCTGCCTTGTAGATTTCTTCCGCTCTACGTTTTCTAGCATCCCTCTCTACAATTCTCCCAGGAATATGCAAGACAAAATTTTGTCTTTCTGTATCTTGTAATTCAGCTGGAAGGCGAATAAACGAATCAAAAACAGGAGGGTCATTCTCATTGGGGATAAATCTACCAAGAAAAGGCTTCACATCCGAATCCTTTTCTTCGGACAAGGCATCGCTATCTGCTTCTAGAGTGTCCTCATTATCTCCATCCAGATTATTAGCATCCTCTTCAGTATTCTCACCGGAGTTCGTTTTATCACTGTCTTCCTGCATCAGTTGCTTGACAGAATCATCATCTTTTGCCCCTTCCTCTTCAGCATTTATGTTTATAACTTTCATTTTCAATCCTGGAATTTTGTCCTTCAGAAAACATATAAAACTTTTAACACTTTGTTCAGTTGCTAAATCAATCTCAACTTCTTTTTCAACCTTCTCTTCATGCTTCTGAATCTCAACTGAAGATTCATTCCGTACCTCAGGTTTGGGTTTATCTGCTTCAGATGGAAGAATGCTGCTCTTTAAATTTCTTTTGGGTCGTTCCAAATGCACTACCTGTTATATTTGATGTTGTGAGCATAGCACAAAGAATAGCAGGAAGATATGTAAAAACCTGTAAGCATACAAGCATATGCCTGAAACAAAGCCCACATTTATCCTCAAAAATAATATTCCATTAATTATTCCATATTCAGTTTACTAGCTGAAAATTTGCATAGGTAAACTTGAAACTATTTTATTTTATTTTTGCATAAAAATAAGTTGGTCATGAATTACAAGATCTTCTTTCAGATTTAAGAAACAACCAAAGCAGCCCATGAAATTAAAGAGACTTATTTTTTCCATTATGTACCTTTTAGTCAAATAAAAAAGCATCTTTCGGGAAAATTAGGCTTAGTTTACTTTGTGAAAAAAATTGTATTTTCCTTTTTCTAAAATGTGCTCATTTTAAATTAATGTAAGAACTTTTAAGTGAAACATTGTCATAGATAGAAGATGAAATTTTAGTTAATTAAGATATATTTCCATAAATAATGAAAATACTTATTTTACATTCTTATTTTTTTTAGAAACATCAACAATAATTCACTTCATAAAATCTCTTATCACATTATCTCTTTATCAATAGATAAAATTAACGCAATTTAAATAATAAAAACAAGAAATGTACCTGCATTTGATATGTATCATCAGCATTTTTTACCACATAAATTTCAAATATTGGAGTACCACCAGATTTTGTGAGCAATTGTCTGCAGCAAAGAAAAATTAGCAGTAGTCCTTGATTACAAGAAGAAGAAAAATAGAAAGTAGAAAGATTAATACCTTGGGCTGTAACTCGTGGCAATAAATCTACCAACGCCAGGAGTTATTTGTATTATTCTGCCTATGGGATCATCAAAATCTTTTGCTATGCCAACCCACCAGCCTAACTACACAATGATCAAAAAGGCTAACATCAACAAGTGTCTTCAAAATATTTAAGTGTTAGTAGTAATGCCGAATATATATTGAAAATATACATAACATTAATCTGCTACACATAATTTTTATAAGTGTCTTGTTAACAAGTGGCTAAAGGATAAAAATGAAAGTTTTGCATTAATTTTTTCTTTAAATTTTTCAACACAATTTTTAATACATTTTAAATTTTTAATTAACTTTTTATAATAATGATTAAGTCAAGTATGTGAGCCACTTAGCAGTATAATACATGTCCATCCCACTATTTACATTTATAATAAGATTATGATCAATGTGCATCACTCTAACACACTTTTCTTTATTAATTGAAATTTTAATTTGCCTTACTAATTGGAAAATGTTTTACTAAATTGAGTAGGATCTCACATAAGTTTAATAAAATTCATATGATTCTGAACAATAAAATACGTCTAAGTGAAAATGATATTTTTTTTCTTAGTGTTTTTGTAAGATTAAACTGTATTTGAATGGATTGGTTTACGAAACATTTTACTATTATTTACTTACATAAACACTTAATAGTGTGTTTAAGAGAATTTATGAAAACAATTTATAACATATCTATAAATAATTTTAAGTTAATTTTAATTATCTCTCAATAATAATTTACGAAAATAATTTATATTTAAGTGTAAATAATTTAAATATTTTTTTTACTATATAAAGAATATTTACACACTTACTCTCTCTCCTCACTTATAAGCAAAAATAGACTGAATAAAATATATTGAAAACGACAATTAATCATATAATTTCGCTTGAGAAATGTATTTATATCATCCAAATCATCTTCCAAAACAGTAATAAATTTATTGATTGAAAATAACAGTTTAATTAAATAAAGTTTTTTTATGAAAAATGCTAACAAGTATCCCAAAGGTACTTGTTAAGAATCTAAATGTAAATAAATAATTTTAAAAGTTGTATAATTTATACTTTAAAATTATAAAAATTGTTTCTTTATTTCTTTTTAGTATGATCTTTTTTCTATAACCATATTACATAAAAGGGTTAGTTTGGAGATACTATCAATAAAGAAGATAAAGTTTCAACTTTTGTTGTGAATAAAAAAATTATTTATATTTCGTTGGAAATATATATACTATTTTCTTATTTTAGTAATTTCAGGTGGAGTATATGATAAGCAATCACCTATAAGTAATTAATTGAAGTATTTATTGAAAGAGCACTAAAGCTAGATTAATACTATACTAATAACATGTAACTTTCCACGGAAGCAAAAAAGGAAAAGAAAGTTACGAGGCCACATCCAGATAGTGTACATAATTTGGAAGCATCCTCATAGCGCTCATCATCAATACAACTCTGCAAGGGTAAACAAATTTTAACATTAAGGTAGCGAATTTAAATTCCAATTTTGATTCAAAGAGAGATACATATATAATAATGTGAATGTGATGAGACCTTCAATTGAGACATAATTTGAGCCACGGCATCAACAGAAGTTGCTTCATCAATGCCTCTCTTCAACCTCGCAGCTTCTCCGTAGTCCTCTCTATCAATTGCATGTTCGAGTTGTAACTGACAAATCGAAAACCACCTAATGATTAAATTAAATTGGACTATATATTATATATAGTGAGAGATGAGTACTGAGTGGTGGGACCCACCTCGAAAAGAGAAGCAGTTCTCTCGGCCTTTTGCATGTGAATGAAGTGCTGTGCCCATCGATTCCAATCCCACTTCGAAGAAGAGCGCGTGCAACGACAACAAAGCTTGCGGTTCCTTTTGCTTCCCAAAGGAGAAAATGGTACTACGTTCTTTGGGCTTGGACTTGAGCTTGAATGGGCCTTCAAACCTCTTAGTATTGGGGCAGAGAAAAAGATTCCATGTGCCGCCATAACCGTCTAACGGCCTATATGAATGTGAAAATGGTGCGATGCAGAAATTAAATGAATAACACCAGATTGTTATGCCTTTTTTAGTGGCCGATCTTCAACAACATATGGATGAAGTCACGAATATTAAAATTGAAATTTATAAAAATTTATATAATTTTTTTTAGAAGTTCAAACAGTTTGTATCTTCTACAAATTTGAAAAGTAGAGTTTTAATTCAGATAACCAATTCTCAATTTTTAAGATTATAAAAATAAATAAAAATACAATTTCACATTCATAACAAAAAAAAATTCCCAAAAACACAAAGTCACACACTCACATTCTCACACTAAAACCGTTCATTATTCACAAAATCACAAATATCACACAATCACAATTTTCATATTAAAATCGTTCACTAATCACAAAATCGTAAATATAATTTATATAACATTATTAGTTTAAAGTTTTAAATAACAATTCACACTTAACAAATAGATAGATGAAAGACAGAGTAAAAACCTGAAAAAAATACAAGAAAATTGAAATAGAAGAGAGAAGTTTGAGTGGAAAGAATTGAGAAGGAGAGCTGCCTCAAAATAAATTTATTTTAATAATTTATTGTTTATTATTTATAAAAGAAAATAGAGATGGTGTGATCGGGCTCAAAGTCCATAAAATAACTAGCAGTCTCTTGATAATGTGTGCTATCCATCGGATTTTATACATAAAATAAATATTTTCAAAATGTTACTTTTTACATCCAAAATAAATACTTCCAAAATTTTATACATAAAATAAATACTTTCAAAATTTTAGCTGATCTTCAAAATTATTTGATTTTAAATTTCTTGACAAATTTTATATTTTATATCGATATAAAAAAATAACAATCTTTTACTTTTAAATTATTTTATTTGAATTAATAATATTCAAATAAAATTCAAGTGCATTGTTGAATGTTTTTATCAACAAAACAAAGTTGTATGCATTGTTAACGAGAATGTTTTTTATCAACACTAAATATTGGCGATTAATATTTTGTATATATTTTTAATATTTATTTATCAATAATATATTAAATCTATCTAGTATTTTTTTATGT
>JBBPBT010000347.1:3457966-3490699 GCA_037974875.1 Cicer bijugum | reverse complement strand
ATATTTCATTTTTTTTCATTTTAATGTACATTTTATTATTTAAAAAGAAAATATTTATTTTTCCTATATAAGATACACATTAATGATACCGTAAAAAAGTAAGAAAATACAATTTAAAAATAGAAACACCAAAAAAAGAAACCACAATTTTGTATTTTTAAAGAGTTTCTATTTTTTTTTTTTAATTTTCACTCGTTGTCGAAAGTCTCTATTATTTTTTATTTAATTGATTTTTAAATAAAATACTAAACTATCATTTTATCCTTTTATTAAAAGTCATATAAAAAATTCATACATCATTAATGATTTAACAATATAGATCATCAATATTTCTTACTATTTAATGATATATGATAGTTTAAAGAGTAAATTATGTGAATTTATTTTTGAATGAAGAACTAGTATGTTTGTTGTTGTTTTTTGTGAATGATAAAAATGTGGCTGAGTGTAATAAAAAGGTAGAAATACAAATAAAAAAAAAAATGGAAAAGAGGAGAAGAGAGTGAAGTGGGTCAGAGGCACACGTTTAGAAGAGGCAATTCCATGTGCCCACATGGATGAGGGAAACAGGAGAACCAAGGAACAACAGCACGAAGAAGACGATTAATCAATCAATAACAACCAACACAACTCAAACCCTAATATTTCTCATCTTTAATTATTCTTTTTCTCGCACTTAACCCAATAATCATATTATATACCTAAATTATCAGAAGATAGAAGAATTAGAAGAAGAAGAAGAAGATGATGAAGGAAAGCAGTGATGGTTTTGTAAGAGCGGATCAGATTGATCTGAAGAGCATAGATGAACAGCTTGAGAGGCATCTCAACAAGGTGTTGACTATTGACAAGAAAAAGCGCGTTGAAGAAGAAGATTCTGCTACTTCTGCTACCTCTGATCACGTTCGTGTTCACACCAGCGCCACTACTTCTCCAACATCCATCAAGTTCAAAACTAATTTCAAGAAGCAAAAACAAGAATGGGAAATTGATCCTTCCAAACTTATCATCAAGAGTGTTATTGCTCGTGGCACTTTTGGCACTGTTCATCGTGGTGTCTATGATTCTCTAGATGTTGCTGGTTTGTTCTATTTTCTCGCTCTCTCTCTCTCTCTCTCTTTTATTTTATTTTTTTAAGTTTTGTGTTTAATTTTGCTTATCAGATTCGGATGCTTAATTCCCTTTTAAAATTATTATTATTTTTTGTTATTTTCTCTTTGATAAAAAGTTGACTTTTATAATGAATTTCGAGGTTGAATTGTGGAAATAATATCAATTTGGGTGATGTTTTTAGGTTATGGTCTTGGTCTTATGGTGAGGTGGATGTAATGAAATTTGATGTTATTGTTTTGTTAGTTATTCTTATGGTAAAAATTCAGTTAGTGGTTTCTTTTTATGCATTTCAATGACCATGGATTGTAATTACTTACTTGATAATCAGTTAAATTGCTTGATTGGGGTGAAGAAGGCCCTAGGACAGAAGCTGAGGTTTCTTCACTGAGGGCAGCGTTCATACAGGAAGTTGCTGTTTGGCATAAACTTGATCATCCCAATGTCACTAAGGTTGATTTCATTTTGTTCAGCTTCAACTTATTGTGTAATGTTTTTATTGTTTGTATATAATATGATGAACTTGTGGTTTCAATGTTGCATGTGCTATTGTTGTTTGATTGTTTTTTTTTTTTTTTTATATGGGGTGGGATCCGTTAACTTCTTTCCTTTATGGGATTCATTTTCCGGAAAATGCTTGCCAGTCCTCTTTTTAAGTACCTTTGCGTATTATATCTATGCATAATTACATACAACGTATCTGCTTTCCTGCTGTAGACCCTTTCTGTTGTTGGGCATACTTGCATATAGTAGTTATCGAATCAAAATTCTAATCACGAGTCAGTAGACCATTTTCTGAGTCGTAAATTGAATCTTGTTATGAATTGTAAGATACATGATCAATTTATTTAAGGCCTTTTTAAGTAAAAAAAAACAAGTGGTTTTATCGAATACAAAAAAGTAAAAGCAAGTGACGTAAGCACAATACATAAGTTTACACATCATATACGGCAAAAAAGTGGGCGCACAACACCCCGTAGGCAAGAAGAATAAAATTGAACTGCAGGAGGGGGAAGGGTAAATAAATTTGTGTGTGAGGACTCTTCTACAGTTATTTGGAATATTGGCTTTTGGAAGATTTTATTATTTTCTTAAAAAGATGCAGAAAAAAACCCTAACATTTCAGAAACCAGGTAGCAGCACCCTGCATGTTTCGAGGCTGCACCTGCTGCAAAATTTCACTTGTGTGATTTAGGGGCATGTTGCGATTCATCACAATGAATGGAGATTTGGTTGCGGTGTATGTCCAAATAGATACGCACATCGATTTGTATTAGTTGGGTCTGATTTTGTTTCAAATCTAGATACGACTCACATTTATTTTGGGATACTGATAATCACTGTCAAGTGATTAGGTCATTTTGTAATTCTTTTATACTCAAGGATGCAAGTTATATAATTTTATGAATTTCCTTCTTAACTGCATCATCACTACCTTCCTACCTCCCTTCTCTGCTCTTCCTTCATTTACATTCAGCTTGATTTTTTTTTGCTAGCTTGGAAGGGGCTTCTTTCTTCACTGTTGAGGGATCTGTAATTATTATTAATTTATGAAAAAATCTTCATATATATTGTTTAAAGAGCATAAGGTATGCAGGTTGCGCAATGCAATGTTTTCTGTGAATTTTTATTTGCGAAATATAAGAAGTTTTAATATTTTCTGGAAACTAAAAATGTGAGTCATATTATGCTGAACTTTATTTACAATATATAGTTTAACTAACCTAGATATGCCTCTCTTATTGTTTTGGATTCTCTGTTGATAATCTAATTTTAAGTTGGAATGTTGAACCCCAAAGTAATTTTGATGATAACGGGTGATAGGGAATGAGATTGTTGGAATAAGTATTTGCAATGGATTAATCCGAGTCTGCCTGTGGAGATTCATCAGAGAAATATGATATCATTCAATCACTTGAAGCATTGGTTGCATATAATACTGCCTTATTAACAAGCTACCGATCTTGAATGCTGGAGTTTCCAGATAATCCATAGTTGAATGCGTATTTGCATATTTGGAATTTTCTTTCTTTCTTTTTATTCCAAAAGTAGTTTTTAGGGGATCTCTATTGACAATAGTCTACCCATCATAACGTTGAATATAGGATAAGTAACCTGACTACAGCCTTTTCATAAAAGTATAGAACTTAATTTGTATCTTATTAATCTTGTGTAGATACTCTGTTGATCTAAGAATGAATACCGATTTCTTCATATAAAAAGAGTCAGTTTTGATATGATTATCGTTCTATGCATTAATTAACGCAACTTCAAAGTGCTCTAGATAGAAGCTAGTCTTTCACATCAGAGGATAAAAATGAATTTGAATAGGCATTTTCTATTTGGTTCAACATCCTTTCTACTGTTGAACAAAACATGTAATTTAAATTCATTTTTATCCTCTAATGTGAAAGACTAGTTCCAGTCTACAGCACTTTGAAGTTGCGTCAATTAATGCATAGAATGATAATCATATCAAAACTGACTCATTTTACCTGACGAAATCGTCATTCATTCTTAGATCAGCTTCACGTCTTCAGGTTTCTATAATTTATGGTGAATCTGTTCTTTAAAAGAATTTACGTTTTTACCATGTTCTTCTCTCAATGCACTTCAGCTTTTACCTGACCAAAGAACAGATATCCTGTATCTTTCTTGCATTAAAGTCCTTCCATTTGGTATGCCAGGTGTTTGTTTCTTTGTAGTTCCCTTTTCTGCAACCAAAGTTGTATGCAAGTTTAGAGAACAAGTATCTATGACTCTCTTTGCTTCTTTTCATCATGACATATTCTATTTCCTGTGTTATGATATCTTGTGATATTTGGTAGTTACTTTTTATTTTCTCTCTTTTCATTTGTTATTATGCACTTTTCTGAAAGCGTCTTGTTTCCATATTTAGTTTATAGGTGCAACAATGGGATCTGCAGAATTGCAGATTCAAACTGATAGTGGCTTAATTAGCATGCCAAACAATGTCTGTTGTGTTGTTGTGGAGTATCTTGCTGGAGGTACGTTGAAATCATACCTAATAAAGAACAGAAGGAGGAAATTAGCTTTTAAGGTTGTCATCCAGCTGGCGCTTGATTTAGCAAGAGGGTATATATCTATTTTAATTGATGTTTAGCAGATTGGTGAAAAAAAGCTCATAATTTGTCTTTAAAACTACTCAACTTGAACTCAAATGGTTTTACAGGCTGAGTTATCTTCACTCTCAGAAGATTGTCCACAGAGATGTGAAGACAGAGAACATGCTGCTGGATAAGACTCGCACGGTTAAAATTGCTGATTTTGGGGTTGCACGAGTTGAAGCATCAAATCCCAATGATATGACTGGGGAGACTGGAACTCTTGGTTATATGGCTCCAGAGGTGTGTAGTCAGTAACTGCAAAATCCTTTTAAAATTAGAAATTACTGTACTAGCATGTCCCTAGTGGAAAGTCATACAGTTTCTAAGTACCATCCTCACTTGTTGAAATTTGAAATGACCTTGTTATGTGAAAACTTTGTCTATCTCCTCATATCTTTAATTAAATAAGACTATCAGAATTTATGAATGTATGAAGAAAGAGATAGGTATGAGAAAAAAAAACTTTCACAGGAGACAGGACTTTGTCGTGTGAAAATCTCATGCGAGAGGACCCATTCCTTCTGACGGGGAATGGGTATATCTAGCTCCAATTTATGCAGTTGGGGGTGGGTATCTTCAATCTCCGCTGCCATTGTAAGAGTTCTTCAATGTGGAGAAATGATGACCTTAACATGGCTGCAAATAGTGTTCGGTAAAAATCGAGTTCAATTCCTGGTTCGAACAATCCTTAGTTAGACTTTACTTACCTCTCGACCAAAATCTGAATTACTAGGGTTCCCTTTCCGTGAGAACTGGAGAGTTAAGACCAAAAAATATGGCTGCAAATAGTTTGTGAAACTTCGAATAAGAAAAGAAATAGACAGGATAAAAATTATTACGTTGTTCAAAGAGAAAGCTGTTGTAATTGACTATTCATTTTTTCCTAATGGGGTTGGCTGCTTGCAGGTTTTAAATGGAAGCCCCTATAACAGGAAATGTGACGTGTACAGTTTCGGCATCTGTTTATGGGAGACATATTGTTGTGACATGCCGTATCCTGACCTAAGTTTCTCAGAAATTACTTCAGCCGTTGTTCGCCAGGTATTCTTGCTAGTTGCTACTCTGTTGTGATTGGTTGTCTCATTTAAGCAATGCATAATTATCACTGGTGGATTCAGTGCTCTGTGAATTGATTACAATTACATTATTATTATTTTCTGTTGGAGTTCAGAATTTGAGACCAGAAGTACCAAGATGCTGCCCAAGTTCTCTTGCAAATGTAATGAAGAAATGCTGGGACGCCAGTCCTGATAAGCGGCCAGAGATGGATGAGGTAGTTTCGATGCTGGAGGCCATTGACACATCCAAAGGTGGAGGTATGATCCCTAATGATCAGCAGCAGGGTTGTTTTTGCTTCCGCAAGCATAGAGGGCCATGAAGTTCTATTATGTAGTCCACAGCAAACAATTTGGTCTAAGTGGTTTTTCACTATTTGAAGAATCAAATTTGTATCTATGGTGAGAATACAGAAATTGGATACTGTAATGAAATGAGGGAAATACACAGTAGCAGGTATAGGTTGGAGGAGCTGTGGTTTGATGTGTAAAGCTGTACCTCTGATTTTCTTTTGCTCTTACCTTTTTTTTTTTCTCCACCTTGGTTTGAGTTTTGTGGGTATGAGTATTAATTTCAGCCAATGTTGAGGATTGGCATTGTTGCCTCCTAGTTGGATCTTCATTATATTATACTATATATTATATACTGATGCAAACTTGCAATCATAATTGATGTGATTAAGTTGGATTAATTGGCTCGGTATTCTAATCTACTAGCTTTTAGTATCTTCACTTAATGCTGGTATTTTTCGAAAAGGTAATGGTGTTTGACTGTTGTAACTAGTATTTATCAATATAGAATAGGGAGAAAACAACCGTCAATATCAATGTTTCACTGTTCCTGTTTAATTATAAAAATAAAAGAATAAAAAAGGACAGCAAAATAACAGTCAAACACTTTATAGTACACATCAAGTTGACAGATAATTAAATATTTTAAACACGTTTTTAGAGGTTCAATTCTGATTGCTTGATAATTAAGTTTTAAACATGTGATTAGAGGTTTGATCCTGATTGCTTGAATTTAAAGGTATTATGGTTCAAAATCTATTATGTTACCTAGGTGGTGAGCATTCTGTATTTTTATTTATGATAAATATGTCATTTGCCCGTCATCTGATGATTATTAAACTCTCTTGATAAATATAAGCAAACTCAAATGAGCCTATACATCGTTTATCCGTTCTATGATTTCAACAATTTGAAAAGAAGTTATTCCTCTCAACAAAAAAAATAGAAAAAGGAAAAATCCCCATGGACTTGGGTATGTATTGTAATGAACAACAACATTTTTTCTTTGTACTTCGACTGTCTTTCTGTCAATCATACCATGTTGATACTAGGCGAAGCATCGTCGTCCCACCTCGTTGTTCGGTAGTAAAGGCCATAAAGGATGAGCTGAAGCAATCCAGAAAGTGCTCCCAAGCCATTGGGAATCTATGCAATTCAAAAAATTCATTAGCAATTATAATAAAAATCTAGAATCATTTATTAGCATTGTATCTTCTATGTGCAACTCCTATGATAAAAAATTGCAAGGACACTTTTTGGATGTAGTTTCAATTCCGCTCTTTGAAACAAAACAAAAAAAATTAATAGCGTCGTTTGCATCGACAATGCAAAACGACAATGATTAAAAAAATTTAAAAAAAAAATCTGATATTGTTGCTTGAAACTTGTGTTTATTTTCATGTCATATGATAATGATGAAGTTTTTAAATATTTTTTAGAAGGTATCATTTCAAAGATTAATCAAAGGCCTAACCAGTTCAATCAAAATGTAAATTAAATAGAGTATAGAGATAGTTAGAACAAAAAAAAACATAATAATAACATAGATTATTACCACTATGAACGGATCCCATTTGAGGAGTGCATAAATGGTCCAGACGATTCCATTGAGGAAGTTGGCAACTGAAAGTAAGAACGGCATATACTTCACGCTCTTCGTTCTAATTACTTGACGCTGCTCTTTTTTTAAGGGAACAAAATTTTAGAAAGCAAATTAAAAGGATAAGAAATTTATACTATTAAATTATTAATTAAGAAAGTCAACGATACGTACCATCACAGTCAAAGGTGCAAAGTACATAAGGACGTTGAAGACTACGCATATACATCCAACAATGAGCCTTCTATCCTTGTGGGAGGAAACAAGATACATCACAAGAAATATCACTAACACAAGGAACACGATTTCAACTAGAATGATCAACAATATCTTCTTCTGAAATTATTTAATTTCATTATAAAGTTAGTTATATTAATATTAATAAGTGAAAGAACAAGTACTCATCCAAAATAAAATATAAACAAAAACGATAGTAGAAAAGTTGGAAGTGTTTCTCACGCGTTTATTTCCGTCGGAGAATATGAAAAAGATGAGAGTGTAGATTATCTCAATGACGATGCCAAAACTATTAATAGTGATGACAAGAGTGTTATGTTCAGTCACGAAGGGCATTCCATAGAATGCCCACATTGCACAATTGAGTATAGTTACCACATATGGATCAGGTTTGAAATCTTGCACTGATTTTGCTTTCCATATTTTTATAAATGTAGGCCTGCATATTATAAATAAGTATTTTTGCTACCATTCATTAGCACCACTCAATCAAACTCATCCATCAAAAAGAAAAACAAAGAGAAAGAGGGAGAGAGATTTACACTGGAGACATGAATAAACAAAAAGAGATGACATTTCCTGCAAATAAAACAAAAATATACATTTATTAGTAAAAATAAATCTACAAGGTTATATTTTAGAGCTATATATACATATTAGACTATCCCCGCACGCAATATTGCACTCTTATACTTAAAGAACACTGTCTAGCACTCATGTGACTAATTAAAAATACTAAGAAAAAAGTATGAGGTGTTATAAATTCAACTCTTGCTCTTTCTTAGAAAAAAAATAAAATAAAATAAAATACTTGTGTATGTTTGAATTGATAATGAATTAAGTAAAATGTTAAAAATATAAAGTATAATTTTTATCAAAATTACATTGACTTAATGTGATATCATTAATTATTCTGTCAATCTAAACATGTATATGTCACAAACATTCTTTCACTAGATTGTCATGATACACTATCTTATTGACATGAATCCCATGATGGCCACACAAATAAAAACAACTTAGCCATTTAGACAAGAATTATTCACGTGATTCGTGATCAATTTCTTTTAGGATAAATAACAATGCTCCAAAATATATATAGATACAATTTTTATAATGGAAGGTGGAAAAAGAAAAGTTGAAGAAACGGAGAAAAACTCAGGTTTTTTTTGTACCAACCAATTATTCCAATAACGGTTCTTATTGCATCGGTGTTAACCATGATTGCAACATTCAAAGAAGAAGCCGAAGAAAGATGGTGAAAAAAGAACAAGAATGTAAAGTAAAACTGTTTATTAAATAAAATTATAATATTTGTACTTAAAAACAATATGCCATATATAGATATTCCTAACATTTAACTAAGTTTGGGTGAAGTTTTAGTTCTTGACCGGAACAAGTGTGAAGGGCTGACTGGGTGAACTTGAATTCTAGCCACAGGAAGTTTCTCTTTCTTCGGAATGCATTGCTTAAACATCTAAATGACACAATTGATTCCTATCCATCCGCATATATTTTATTTTCAATCATTGGTTTATGTATTTATACTTTTTGTTGAAATTTTTGGATTTAGACAAGAAAAAACAGAGAATAATTAATAACGGATTATGAAATTAATCATACTAAGATAATATTCAACTACAATTCCTCAAACATAAAAAATGCCTATGGTTTATTTATGATAATAGCCCTTTCTTTGAATTTAGTCAAAGAAAATTCCTAATACAAAAGAAAGAGAAACAATCTATTTGACAAGTTATTATAGGAAAATAGTAATAACAACAACAACAACAAAAAGAGTGAAACCAAACATTGTTAATTTAGCAAAATACCAAAATTAAGAAAAAGAGAACTTAAAAGTAATCCAAATTTCACACCAGTTTAATCCAAATAGTAAGTTAATAAATAGACTAGATACAGCATAAACATAACTACATAAGCTGAAACTCACTTATTGAAATTAGCTCACTGCGGATAAAAAAGCACATTAGAGCTAATTACAGAAATTCTCAAATGTGGCAATGACCAATATATGTAACAGTATCTATTACTATTATTTACACACAGAAAAAGTATGAGTATATATTTACACAAATTCTAATTTCTAAATTATAATAACTCATACATCACCAAACGTTAAGCGATCTTTCACGTGGAACTGAAGAACCTTTCAATCGAGAAGCTATTGTTTCGTTAAAATCCTGTAAAACTTTAATAAGGAAACGCGCTTTCTTAGCAGCATGAGAAGTACCATCAGTAAGAAGCGAATAAAGCAAAGGCATAACCGTAACGTCCTTAGCAAGAACACCTACAACATCAGCACCAATATTAACACACAGTGATAACAAAATTGAAGCGCAGTGTTCCTTCCCTGCACGCGAAGTACCAGATCTCAACATTCCAGTAATCAACGATAAAGCAGAAGCTTCCAACACAGCGTTCGCTCCATCGAAATTCTCAGCCAACGCCGCAAGAACCGCCAAAGCTTCAGTTACAAGTTCTTCTTTACAGGAAGAATCTAAAATCGAAACAAGCGCGTGAACAGCACCCGCTTCAAGCACGCGTTGATGATTCCGAGGAAGTAAAAGAAGTCCGAAAATGGCAACTACTGCATTCTTTTTCCCACATGTTGTTCCATTTTTAACCAATTCAACTAACCCTAAAATCGCATCTGAATTTTCCCCAATTATATTTCTGTATTCTTTCACCGATGAAAGATAAAATATTATAGCGGCTGCGATTTGACGAGATTCAACGCTAAGCCCATTTTTAAGTACTTCGATAATGGGCTTTAAACCTTTATGGGCCATTATATTTTCAGGCCCATTAGCATGCTTTGAGAGTTTCAACAAAGCAGAAACTGCATTCTCTTGCGTCGTTTTATTCTTATTATTCGTAGCTAAAAGTTCCAACAATAGAGGAACAATTCCAACTTCAATCAAACACGCTCTGTTAAAAATACTCGATCTTGTTAACAAACGAATTTCGTAAGCTGCTTTGTTCTTCTCTTCTTCTGTTCCGAAAACGAGCTTTTTCGTTAGAAACCACGATAGAAACTGCATAGCATGTGCTGCTGAAGAACTAC
Organism: Cicer bijugum; assembly: GCA_037974875.1. NCBI lineage: Eukaryota > Viridiplantae > Streptophyta > Magnoliopsida > Fabales > Fabaceae > Cicer > Cicer bijugum. The sequence continues at coordinate 3,480,193 of JBBPBT010000347.1, read as the reverse complement.
CTGGTGAAATTGTCCTCGTTATGTCACGAATACGGTTACACGATTTGGTGAACGAAACATTGTTATCGGTGCAGAATTGTTGAATAAGCTTCTTGAGCGTTGTGTTTGGAACTAGCTCTGTGTTATTGAGATTCTCCCCTGTTTTGGGGCATTTTTTGTTTCCTGATTTAAGCCATTTCTGAATTGAAACACGATCGTAGGTTTGTCCTGTTGAAACTGTTACTGGATCTGTCATTAATTCGAGTGAAATTGGACACCGAAAATCCTCTGGATTCAAACAAGTTGTTATAGTTATAATCTCCGTGCTGCGTCGAGATTCTTCGGATTCATCAGAATTTCGATCAAGAACAAGAGATTCGAATATTACTCCCCTACAGTAGCTTAAAAATCCAATTAAGCTACTCAATAATGGAACTTCTCGTTCGTCACAATTGTGATTCTCTAAGAAACTTATTTCGTCTTCTAAGAATTTAATCTCTGCGTTGCAATCATTCCAGTTTTTGATTTTTACGTAATCGAGAATTTCTTGCATGGAACTGATATCAGGTTCGATTCCTCTCTCGAATTGACGAAGAATGGAATGAAGTTTTTTGCTTGAAATCTCATCGGTGGGGTCCACTTCGAATTTAGCTTTTCTGGCTTGTTTGGTAACTAACTCAACTAACTCTTTCACTTCGTCGCAAACGTCGATTCCATGTAAAGGTAAAACATCTAGCGTAGTGGCTGTGGCGCGAATAAGAGAACGAAATTGAGATGCCACGTGTTGAGATTTGGCGAGCATATAAATTCGTGCGTATTCGTGAGTACAATCCTGCATTAAGAAGTGAATTTTTTGTAAAGTGAAGTGAAGTTCAGAGAAACAGAGGATGGTGGAGTTAGTATGGTGTTTAATTTCGTGAAGGAATATTGAGATGATGTTAATTTGACGAATAGTTTCTCTTGCGTTGCGTCGTTGTGTGGGGAATAATTGGGGTTTGAAATTGGATATAATTTGTGTGAGAGTGATTAGAGAAGTGATTAGTGTTGGTGGAGATATGTTTTCGCAAGGGTGAACCGCTGGAAATGATAGGATGCGGCGATCCCTTTGATTAGAGAGGTGAGTAGTCATGTTTGAAGTGAAACAATTTAGGAACAACACATAGTACTACACTACTACTAATTTGATGGAATTGGATAGATATTTCATAAGGAGCGTGTGGTGCTGACTGTAAAATGTTGTCGACACGTAGCAGTATATATGGACATGGTATTGGTATCTGTCGACTAGGATTAGAGGAAAAGGAGTAGGAGTGAGGAAGATTCGTTATGGACACGTGGAAGTTTAAGGTTGGGGGAAGAAGGTAAAGGGATAGAGTTTTTTTGAAATGATGGTTGGTGGGTCCATACAACCGACCTAACAGGTGGAGATATTTTGTGTCGACATGTGTATTGAGAAATTTTGTCACCAATATCAAGCTGCTAACCTGAATAATTCAAATAAATAAATTGTACGGAGTCCTAAAGTAGTTGGTTGTTAATTGAAAAAACATTAGGTTGGGGGTAATAAGAATTTGGAAAAGATAACAGTGTGGTAGATCTTCTGTATCTGTGATATGATAATCTCAATATTTGGATCAATATGGTGAAGTTGAAGAAGGGAGTAAAGTGTTTTTCGGAAAGGCTAGGGCTGGACTCATCACACTAGTATCACAAGAAATAGATTAGAGTGGTTGGTTGACTTTGGATCAAAATCAATTATTTCAAATATTGGCATTGGTTATGGAGCTGAATTGTGAGGAGTGGCCTCAAGTTATGAAAAGTTAAATCTATCTCACTATTTTTTTTCTATTTCTTTTTCTCTCTTAATGTATTAGGTGTTTAGAAACATTTCTTTACATAGAATAAAATAAGTTTTAAAAAATTCTACCCACGGTTATACTCTCAGTCTCCTACTTATACGGTTCTTAAAAATTTCAATTTTATCCTGTCATTTTTGCTATTTTACCATTTTATTCCATGTTCTAGAATAAAAATATATGTACTTTGAAAATTTTGAACTACATAAATGTATTTTAAAAAATTTAAATCAAATTATTCAAAGATTTGGAACTACTAATTTTTCGGTACATTAATATATGTCATGAAATGTTTGAGCAAAAAATTTTCGGAATGAATATGTGATTTAAAAACTTCAAACAGTAAATTTTTTGAAAGGAGATTTTAAAATAAATAAAATTTGATTTTATTATTTAAAAAGAAGACTAAAATTGGAAGTTTTTGTCATTTATAGGAGTGGCAGTATAATTAATCACGGGAGTAAGAAGTAAAAAAAATTGAATTTTTTTTATTAAATGAACTTTTCTAGTTTTAATATGTGATGTTTTTTTGGGAGGTATAATATTTTTCTTTATGAAAAAAAAGCTAATTACAGATAAATTTTTGTATGTTGACCTAAATTCTCATGAATCTATTTGGGAACATTGCTCCCAAACTTGTCAAAACATGAAACATGAAACTAAATATGTATCTTTAAATGGATTTTCAGAATTTAAAAAATATCTTTATAATAAAAAATTATTTCCAATTCGGTCTCTATGATGAGTTTACCATACACGTGAATAAACACCAAATGAGGTAAGAAAACTTGCTGGAGATATTAAAAAAAAAAAAAAACTTGATTGAGTAAAAAAATGCATGCTAGCTCTACTTACATGCAAATTAAAGAGGAAATTTGAGGATTTAATTGTTTGTAGGATTATGCATAAACTATGCATGGTCAAACACGAGTATGCATGTGGGGTACTAATTAATCACTTGAACAAATCTAATTATACAAAGTCCATATTTTATTAATTACTGCCAATCTTATTTATGGTCACAAATCCATTCAATGGCTTCTTGAATCATTTGTTAATCAAATCATGATATCAACGAAAAAGCATGACCTTTGACGTGGACCAATGGCAATGTGCCCAATCTAACGCGTTTCCTTTGTTGAACGAAATTATTTTAGTGTAAGAAATCATATATTAGATATAATATTACTATACGACAAACAAAGATGTTGGCCCTTCCAAATCTCTATTTAAAAAAAGAAAAGACCGAGTAAAAATTTCATTGTCTCTTTTGATTGAGACTAATGTAGATTGTAGGTATGTCAACAAGATGGGTTAAAGACGGATTCTGTCTCCCTACCTCCAATTCGTCTCAAATCCCAAGTAAAAAATTCACTCAAGTTTTTTTTTTTTTAGGAGAATGAAATTTTAGTGAATTAAAATTCGATGAAGAAATAAATAAAATCAGTTCAAAAGTTGTTCCAATCAATAATAGTTTATTCAAATATTAGTTATGATTGAAAAAAGGATATTAGTTCACGCTACACATAGAGATAAGTTGTTCCATCCTACCCTCACTTATACATAAAAAAAAAAAAAATCATATTTATTACACACAAAAATTATTGCACAATATATCAAAATAATGTTTTTCAATTAAGATAATATTAAATTTTATTATATAACATGAACGATTAAATATATATATATATATATATATATATATAATATAATTTTTTTATTGGTAGATAGATTCGAGCGTGTAACTAATATTACACCTCATCTATGTCCTAAAGTCTAAATTTAGAAAAAAATATCAAAGTGTCTGCATATGATGGAACGACAATGCAAATTTTGTTATCATCGTGTTCGTAGTAAATAAAGTACTACAATTCAAATTAACTCTGCTAATAGTGAATTGATATAGTTTGTAAATAATTTATTCTAAAAATTAAAGTGTAAATTAGACGTAAGAATTTGTTGGTGGTAATCTATAAGTACCTCTTTAAACCATAAAACCTATTATGACTCAGTGAGCCTCCGAGCTCCAAACTCATGACCTAAACTTTCGATTATAAAGACTAGATTCATCTAGAAAGTAGAAAGTCATGTACATCTTTCACAAAACCAAACCAAATGTTTTGATTCAAACGATTGAGGAATGTTGAAATTATTAGATATCTAATTAGTTTACATTGTTAGACTTAATATTAGTTAGTTAACTAATATTTTAGTTAGTCTTAGTTGGTTGATTAATTAGTTGTACTAATTATTTTACAATAATTAATTATTTATTTATTTAATTATATAAGTCTGTATGTTCTATCTCAATTAATAATATAATTAAGGAAATAATAATTTTATTATAAAAGTACTTTTCATCAAAAAAGTAAGTTTTCAAATTAATAATATATTTATATTGACACTGCCTTAAAAGGTATATTATTAACTATTTTTTAAGTTAAATTCTAATAAAATATCGATTAGTTTCAACAAAAACAAAAAAAAAGAGAGAAATTGATTAATTTGTAGATTTAGTAGAACAATAACTGAAGAGTTATACCTAATGAGTAATGAGGTCTAGGCTGGATAGACACGTTAATTAAGCAGAGAAAGAATCCAAAATGGCTTTTCTTAATGGACATTACATTGTTGTATATTTGTGGTTCACAACAATTGTAATTTCCCATTTTCCCCCATGCAGCAAATTGATTAGAAATTATATTGCTTGTTTTCAAATTAATTGAACCGAATACTAAAGGAGACTGGAAAACCACCAACTCATACTATAAGCAGTTAACTGTCATGTCATGTATGTACCCACTACGTGTTGATTATTAATTTGTTAGTATTATGATCAATATAACTTAATTCCACCACGCTTAGCTTCTAAGATTGCAAACATGACACGAAATTTGAATATTGTTTGGACTTGAATTAAGAAACAAATACTATGCATTTCACACTTTGACATGACATCTTAGTCGACTTCTAATTTCTTTATCTAGTTCTTGAATTTGACCAAAATAAATTAAATTTTAGCATTTTTTTTAAATATTGTATTTGACATTGATTTTATAAGACTATCAGACAAAAAGTATAATTAAAAAATAAAAGGAGGAATGAGTTACATGAATAAAAAGTTTAAAGGGAAATAACATCAAAATTTTGATGTTGAATACAATATTCTTTAATTTTATGTATTCTTAAAGTACGTATAAGTTGTAAAGATTAAAAAGTAAGAAATTTTGGGAAAATTAGTTTTAGACACCATTGGACAATTAATTTATTGTATTTAGTCCATGAACTAAATTAAGTGAACTTCAACTGTGTATTATTTAAATCTAACTCAAGTTTAAAAAATATCTTATCAGTTATAGAGAGTAATTTATTAAGTATTTTTTATGAATAAATATAGAGGCACCTAGTGAGTCATATGTAAGAGTAATGCATTAATAAATATACGAGGTACTTTAGCTAAGGGTAGTTCAGTTAAAGGAATTATTGAAAGAGTTAAAAAGATTCGTTTCAAATCTTGATAAAAAAGAAAAAACTAATCTTAACAGTTGTTCGGAGATTGAGTGGCCATAGTTTTTTTATGTCTTCTTGTAAAAACATGATACTTCTTATTAAGCAAAGTTAGACAATCAAGTCCTTTCAACAAGATACAAAAACCAGATAACTATTTTAGGTTATAAATTACAACCACGCAGGATTCTTCAATGGAGACACCACAGCTTTCACCTGCAGATAGTTATGAAGACTGTAGATTCCTTTCTCCCTACCAATCCCACTCATTTTGTAACCACCAAAAGGAATTGCAGCATCAAAAACATCAAAGCAATTTATCCACACAGTTCCAGCTCTCAGTGCTCGCATCAATGTGTTGGCTGTGCTTACGTTTTTTGTGAAAACACCCGCAGCTAAACCATAACGTGTCGCATTTGCCCTTCGTATTACTTCATCAATCTCCCTATTAGAATAAAATCATTAAATACTAATTAAAAAGTCGGCAAAGGGACTAAAATTGTGTAATCCTACAAATGGATTATGGAGGGACTAAAATTCAGAGGAAAAAATAAAAATCTCAGTGTCACACTATGAATATTCCATCTGTGTAACACACTAGGAATATTTCAAGGTACCTTGTCACTAATGTAACAAAAACTAGAATTCTATTTTTATAAAATATTTAATAACTATGGACCAACCATATACAAATATTTTAGACTGATAGCCAATTATATTTACTCATGTATATATTTTAGGTAGTTTTATGATGTGATACCATAATAAAATATGATTGAATATGTGTGTAAAATTTATTATACAGTGATTGCAAATAATGAAGAAATTATTTTTATTTAGAAAATGATATCTTGAAGTTTGGAATAAAATGGTATATTTGTTAAATTTCAGTAAAGAAAACAAGCAATTAGGATTCCAATTTCACTTACTTGAACTTCAAGATGGACTGAACTGGGCCAAAGATTTCATCTTTTGCTATCAACATATCATCCTAAGTGACCGTTACCACGTGTTAGATTAGAAAATGGTCCAATATACAGTCTTACTGTGCATTTCTGTAAATAACTTTAGTGGCAAATCAATCAATCAATACCTGAACATTTGAGAATACAGTTGGTTGGACAAAGAAACCTTTTGAACCAAATCTCTCACCTCCACATTCAAGGGTAGCATTGCTATCAATTCCAGACTTTATGTACCTAAGGACTTTCTCAAATTGTTCCGAATCAATCTGATTTTTCCAAGGACCGCAAAATAGTGTTACTTTATTACATCATGGTATGATCAAGAATGAATTGATCTATCAAACATTAACTTTTCCCACGAAAAGGATACTCAACACTAAGAACAATGAGACAAAGAATATATGGTAATGTTAATTACTATAACATAAAGTTAACATTGAAAAGAGAAAATACCTGAGGACCTTGTTCTACACCCTTCTTAAATGGATCCCCAACAACACGTCTCAAAGCGCGTTCCTTTGATTTCTCCAAGAATTCGTCATAGACACGCTCATGTACAAAGGTACGGGATCCAGCACAGCAACATTGTCCCTGGAAAGCATCTATCATATATAAGGCTTAAAGCTTCTACTCCACATTTGCACGTGTTTAAAAAAGTAGTGGAGATTGATTGCACAAACCTGATTAAAGAACAGAGCAAAATGTGCAATTTCAACAGCCTTGTCAACATCAGCATCCTCACAAACAATGAAAGGTGATTTTCCTCCAAGCTCCAACGTCACTGGCTTAAGATTGCTTTTTGCTGCCAGTTCAAGTACAGCTTTTCCGGTATCTGTCGATCCAGTGAATGCTAACTGCAAAATTAGAAGGAAAAAATTTGAATTTGTATATGATATAAATGGCTAACTTTTAATACTATCATTGTGTAATGAGTAATCTAAAGGATATAGACATAAACCTCTCTAGTACAAACACTTGGAATAGATGTATTTTTAACATGAAGCCCATTTCACTCATTCTTTAGAATAAATGCTTGATTCTAAAAATACCTTGTCCACATCCATATGACTTGCAAGAGGTGCACCAGCAGTTGCACCATACCCAGAAACTATATTCAGAACACCTGGGGGAAGACCAGCCTGCCCAACATTGGGAACATTACAAGTTATCATAGGAAATATACAACTAAAATAGTCATAAAATCTAAATAAGAAAATCAGTATGCTAGCACAAATTGAGATTACAACTGCTGAGGTTAAAAACTAAAGGCTAGAGTAACTGTTTGACAATTGGCATCACACGTCAAAGCATTCTGTATTTCTTTTTAAGCTTCTGTAACATTATTCCAAAACTAATGAAGTATCCAAAATAGGGGTAGAAGAAAAAGATAATGACATGACGAATTTTAGAACAAACTCTCCACGAACAAACTTTTGTTCTGTAAATGAGCATTGTCTAAACTTCACATAAGAAGTAGAGTTTGACAAGGCAAACTGTGATCCTGAGAATGATTGTTTCATGTCCAAATTTCAAATTATATGTTTAGGATTAAAATTTATATGACGAATTTTAGAACAAACTCTCCACGAACAAACTTTTGTTCTGTAAATGAGCATTGTCTAAACTTCACATAAGAAGTAGAGTTTGACAAGGCAAACTGTGATCCTGAGAATGATTGTTTCATGTCCAAATTTCAAATTATATGTTTAGGATTAAAATATCCTTCTACTTCATTTATTATTAGCTAACACATATTTGCAATTAGCTAACACATATTTGCAACTACTTTAATAAATAAGATTAATATTGGAAAAATGTAATAACACTTTATTAATATTCTAAAATGACAAATAATGTGAGACAGTGAAATCATTCAAACATGACACTTAATATGAGATGAAGAGAGTATTAGCCAACCTCATGAAGTAGTTTTGCTACAACAAGAGCCGTTAGAGGTGTTTGCTCAGCAGTCTTGAGGACAATGGTGTTACCACATGCTAGAGCTGGTCCAACTTTCCAAGCAAACATAAGTAGAGGAAAGTTCCAAGGTATAATTTGTCCGACTACACCAATTGGTTCGTGCAATGTTTGGATATGATAATTTCCATCAGCTGGGACTGTCATACCATGAATTTTATCTGTCCAACCTGTAAAAACAATAATTGTTTGGAAGGGGGTAGTAACAGAATTTTTTTCAGCAATTAAAAAGGGATTGACATAAGGAACATGTGATTGTTGTTACTGATCCTAGTACCAGCATAATAACGAAATAAACGCACAACCATAGGTAATTCAATCTTGGCAGCCTGTTCATAAAGCTTTCCATTGTTCCATGACTCCAGAGCTGCAATCTCATCATTGTGCTTCTCAACCAAATCAGCAAAGCGCAGCAATATACGACATCTTTCCTGAAGGAGTTATCAATAAATCATCATAGTTAGAAAACATGTTCAGAGAAAAAGAAAATAGAGAATTGAGATAAAAAACTAAATTTGATATTTGATTGCTAAGTGTAGGTGGTTGGGTGAAGCCTTTATATAGGCTAACAAATTATTAACTAACTATTACCATAATTAACTAACTAACTAACTATATCTCTAATAATCATCACAAATTTAAAACTAATAGAAGGTCATGAAAGAAAAGGACACCCAGGAAATGCTTACATAAGCAGTCATTTTTGGCCAAGGTCCATCGTCAAAGGCCTTGCGAGCCACTGATACTGCACGGTTGATATCTTCAGCGTCGCCTTCAGCAACACGAGCAATCACTTCCCCTGTGCGTGGGTCATAAGTTGGAAATGTTTTCCCTGAAATCAAAAGAAACTCGATACATGTAAGAGGTACTCCTGAAATCAAAATGTTTTTGCTAACTTGTTCTCACCACTCAATATATAAATTTTTTAGGTACTCCTATGATAGGTACAAATTATCCACTGTTGTTAACAATGACTAATCACTATTGAAAAACCTGAATGCACAGGAGATAGTTGGTCCCTTCCATCCGAGTTTTTTCATCTACAAGAGTCACTATTTGAACCTTTGACCATTTGTTTAAAGGACCTAAGCCCTGTGTTGAGTATGGCTCATAGATATTACCCTTTATTGAGTATGGCTCATAGATATTGATAAGTTGGCAAGGTCAAACAAGCGGAGTGAGTGAGACCTTCCCTTTTAAGCTTGGCCCAATGTTTGTTGAGGCGACAAGGGATGCGGAGAGGGAAGTCCCTTGCGAAACGGTCAGGTATATTGTTGCAATTTGAATCTTAGTACTCCCTCCGTCCCAAAATAGTTGAGTCATTTGATCATTTCACATTTATTAAGAAAAATGTATAATTGAAAGAGAAAGAATACTGCTTTTACCAAATTATCCGTGTGAGGTATTAGTGTCTTATCAATGTCATAAATGCATAGTGGAAGATATTGCATTGGACTGTGGAAGTAGTATTAATTAAATGATCCAGTTGAAAATAAGTGCTTTCAAAATTGAAAGATCAATTATTTTGGTACAATTTTTTTTTTTTTTTCAAATGGATCAATTATTATGGAACAGAGGAAGTATTCAAATACAAGTTGTATTCCGTAAAACCTAATCAATCATTCTAATAGAAAAGAACTGCAGCCGCTCTGCATACTTGGCCAAACTTGTTTCCAAACCTCTTGTCTTGTGTTCTTTGCTTTGCGTTTTTTGGCCTCTATTCTGTTAGACCAAGCTGCTATTCTAACTCAGCTCGGACTAACCTAAGTTGGTTTTCTTTTCTCAATAAATTGTACATGGATTAAGAATTTGAGACAAAAAAATAGCATGATTTTGGTAGATTGTATAGTCTAAAGTATAATCAAAACATACTATAAGAAGCAAAAAAGCGATGTACTAACATACCTGATGCAGCATCGACAAATTGTCCATTTATGAGATGTTGTGTATAATTTATTGAAACTGGTGGAGTAATCAATTCCTCAACAGCTGCAGCAGTACTAAATCTATTTGTGATTATGGATCCTTCTGATTTTCCTCCTACAATGAAACAAAACATAAAGTGGAAATCTTATTATTTGAGTTGTAGAAAGCATTATGATAATATATGGTTTTCACTTTTCAATCAATGGATTAGAAATAAACATCTACAGACACAGTAAAAGAGAAAGTGAGTTGAATTGAAGACCTAGTGAGCGAAGCAGAGAAGAAGAACAAGATCGAGAGCGAGAGAGCAAACGGGAAAGTGTGCGAGCTGCCATGGCGCTTTGTGATGATAATAAAAATGAAAAGAGCTTCTTAATATCAAAAATGGATTTGTCTTCACATGCAAACATTATCGCCAATATAATAAGGACGTGAAAAATACTATTTTTTTTTTTTTATACATCTGTTAACTAATAATGTAAAGTTATATTAATAATTCCGTTAAATAAATAGTTAATTTAAATTACATTAAAAGTTGTTGCGTATAATTATTGAAAGTTACCGTGATTTTACGATATAATAAATTGATTATCTAGCATATATTTAGTATTATAATGGACTTACCAAAATTGAGGTGACCTACTATTATTTCACAAAAACTATAACTCATTCTTTTATAGTTTTTCATTAATTGCGACAAACTCTAGATAAGTATAAGAGTGTAGTTGAACGAAGTAATTTTTAAAAAAAAAAATTAAACAATTTAAATAATTCATTTGTATTCTCTAATTTTATTTTATTTTTTTGTGTAGAACAATTGTTCATTTAAAGCAAAGTTATTTTTATAAATTTTGAAAGTTGTGATAAAAATGAAAATAGACCAAAACTGAAACTTTGAAAAAAATTGTTTAGAGATTAAATTTGCAAAATTTTAAAAGTAAGAGGGACACAATTTCAAAATTATAAATATGGGTCCAATTTACAAAATTTGTATATCTAAAGAGACTCCTCATAAATTAAGAAGAAACAGGTTAGAACTCGTCCTCAATAACAAAGAGGTTAAAGTTAGGAGGAATTTCTTCCAACCTTACTTGATTAGGATACAAATGAGACTATGCTAAAGTATGGACCAACCTATTACAATTTCTGCAACAAGCCAAAAGAAGCAAAAATTAAAAAATTGCCTACGGATCAATGTTGCCAAATGCCACCCACTACGGCCAAATAATCTAAATGAGCCCTCTGAATTAGGAGGGGACACTAACAAGTTGTCACATTCCACTTCCACCCTCCAAAATGGGTTAAGACTCTCTTCCTTTAAATATTTTATCTTCGTGAATTTTGTATTTATTTAATTTTTAATTAATTATTTTCTAAGAATCCATTTCCCTCACAAATCCACACTTGGCAGTCGCTGCAAGACCTCGCCGCACAACCCAACCTATGATATAAAAAGATGTGAATCTAAGTAATAGTGCAGTTTGTGTTAGATTAATTAATCAATTATAGGTAGATAATAATCAAAGGGGACAAAATTAAGGCATTAGCAGAGCTGTAATAATCTTTATTATAACAACTTGCAAGCTACATTATGATAGAAATCAAATGTCAAATTCTACAATTTGTCACTCTTCAACAAATCAAACATAACTTTTATACATGTGTGGCAATAATCAAAAAGGTCGAAAGAGTGATGACACTCTTTATAAAAATGATGTTTAACATCGCATATATCTATTTTGTTATACTGTAAGTTACTGGTGGCAATTTTGTAGATAAGATAACCGTGTGTAACTAGATTGCATTGGAAAAAGCAGATACTATATCTCTGTCAGGGTAAACACTGTTAAAGTGGAATTTGATTAGAATCAAAATCTTTTGGGTACATGGACATTATACACAAACAATAAGGTAGAAAGAAATACATAGCTAAAAACACAAGAACACCAAGATCGGCTTCTTCTCCAACTGCTGGACGACGTGGATTGATCCAGTATATTTGAATTGTACACCATAAGCAGTATAAAGAAGCTATGGATACCATAAGAAGCATTGACTGATATGACTTTTTCTTTATTGAGTTTGAGGAACTTGCTCTGCAAGGCAATGAAGGAGAAATGAAAAAAAAAAAAACATGTCAAAACCATGCTGTCTAACCATTATACTAACTTGATACTTAATATGGAACGTTGCAAAAACAAACACCTGTTGAGGTAAAAAAATCCACCAATTAAGCAAGCACATAAGATGCTCACTACAACAACAGCATCTGGGTTAACTGGTGCTCTACTTTGCCACCAGCCAGTACTCAAAATCCAAGTGTAGGTGGTAGTTTTCCCATTCTCCTGTAAGATTTTGAGAATAATATGTTTCCATCAGTTAACAGTTAAAGAGCCAATTTAATCCCTTAAAAGAAAGATACACAAGCTAGTAGAATAGCAATTCAGGATGTTGAGTGCAAAACTGCAGGGGAACCGAAGGTTTCTCAGAAGAGCTGAAATGAAGGTAAGTGGCATGGTCCATGGCATTATCTTCTTAAGATTAACTAACACTCTTTGTCAAACATATATTTAAATGAGACTTCAACAAACTTCCCAAGATAAATATATATATCCCCAGGGTTTCTATTATTAGATTGAATTAATTTGACATTGGTTCAATATTTTCAAATGACTGATTGTTTAGATTTGGTCACCATTTTTGCTGACATGTACACATTACAAAAGTTATCAATTTTTGGACTTTAAATGCTCATACAAACAATTTAATATGAAAAGAGTTGAAACTCAAATATTCCATAATTATTTGACTGATTGAAATAATTAAATGGTTATTATAAACTTAATCAAAACTTCACCTAAATAATGAATGATAAAATCTTGCAAGGTATGTAACATAAAAAAACAAATACTAATGAAGATAATGTAAAATTTCCAAAGTATACATTAGTCAACACACTCGCCTACACCATCAAACCCTCATACATTTAATGACCAAAAACCATTAATGCCTCACACATTTAATCATACATTTTGCATGAAATGAAGATAAATAAATCAGGTAAGTAATTAATTTGTAGTAGAAGCGACTAAGTGGTTAACAACGTATGTATTAATTAATCGTATAACAATGAATATTACCTCAAAGAGATGATCTAGAAAGAAGTGAGTAAAAGAGCCAGCTGATATCAAGAAAAAGCATTGCATCTTAGTAAGAGGCACCTAGAATTAATTATTAATATAAGCAAGTCAATTAATAATAATAATAATATATGATAAAAACAAGTTTAGGGATTAATGAATTAATAAACAGTAAGAGTGGTCACCCTGGAGATAGAATCAAGAAGGTGGGTTTGAAGAAGAAAAGAGGAAATCCTAGAGTAAAGAAAAGAGAGAGGAATTCCCAAGATAAGGATGTAGTAGAAAGGATGGTGAATGAGATCAGCTACGGCAGAGCCTACAGTATCAGCTGGACCATCACCAAAAAGTGAGCCAATCCATTCCGAGAAAGAACCAATATCAGGTCCAAAGAAAGCGTTGACGGTGTATGTGAGTGTGTGGTGTGGGCTAAACCTGCCGTTACTGATGGTGGTTAGACCCAAGCCCGACCCCATGGCATACATCAAGTGAGGACCAGGGCCTGGCATAGTTTCATCACTTTCAATTTCAAGCTGCAAATTTCAATACTCAACTCAACCACCCTAGAAGAACAGAGCTTTGATGTGATGTGCCAGTCTTAAAAGTTAAAAGGATAAGGGTGGTGTGGTAAACCTATTTCAACTTTTTACTAGTTATTTTTGCGGTTACTGCCACTGGTTTCAGTTAATCAGTTAACTAATTTTTTATTTATTTATAAACTTAACTAACTCTTTAACTGATCGATGTGATTGTAGTATATAAACTGTAGACATGTATTAACAATTAAACTAACGCATTAACAATTCTTAGAACAGTAAATGAAATATGGGTCCCTATAACTCAACACACATTATTACTTATTAGTGTTTTGGTTGTTGCGGGGCGCCAATGTGGGCCCACAACACAACACGTAAAAGTAACGCGTATTCCCTCTTTAATATCTAATGATTGTCGATTAGGTCCATGTGATTGTGAGTCTTAAACTTGTATAGACTATGTCTAAGATTGAAGGACAAGGGCAATGATGATGGGTTGTTGAGTCATGAGTGTCAAATAGGCAACCAAGACAGAACAATAAATACAAATTTAAACCACAAAAGAGGGTTTGGAATCAATAGAAAATGTTAATGGTTGAGAAAATAAAAGGATTTAGAGTTGGGCTTTAGGTGGAAATAAAGTTAGGCGCACTAAGAGTGGACTTCAATTTTACTACATAAAATTAATTAAGTGTTTTATTATCAATAGAAATTAAAGTTATGGCGGCAGTATGAATGGTAGGTCTCGCCGCGGGACTTTGACCGTCGGTTGAGGGAAACACTCTCTAAATACTTAACCTTGTGATAAGACACTTCAAAGTGTTGTTGTTCTCCAAATACTAACTCTCAAGAATTTATTCAAGAATTAATGTACTATTTCTTTGAGTTAGTTGTCAAAACGATGTATTAAAAAGTTGAAGTTTGTTATTAAAATTTTAGAAAATAAATATAAATTAAGTTTAGCGAGTTGTAAGAATAATCTTTATAATAGAGTCGTCATGTCTAATAGTGATATATTGATTATATTATTGGTTTTATGTGAATTTTTTTTAATAATATGGAAATTGATTGATTCATGGTTAATTGTTGCTCTCGTAAAAATATTTTGACTTTCTTTACTTCTCTCGAAGATTTGTAAAATGTTCGAATAGTTAGAATTAGAAATTTGAAACTTGATCTTCTAAGAGTTTTCTGTAAGACAAAATATTTCAATGTGGATTTAGTAAAAAAAAAAAACAAAGGTTCAATGTTAGATTCATATTTACAATATGTCTTGGAAATATTGAAGGTCAAAGATTATTGTCACAAATATTTTATATATTAATTAACACTCAATTATCTCTTGATGAAATAACTAACTCAAAAATATTGGAACATTATGCTTGGTTTTGATCAATTTGGACATGTTACAAGATTTGAAAGACCACACTCTTGTTGAATGTGAATGGTATGCATTTTATTTACATTGATTATAAAATATTGTCATTGTTTTGTGAGTTATATAAAGTTGTTGGACATTTCATAGACCATTGTTGAAAAATTTCTAATGGTTAACGAATAACTTGAAAAATGTTGCAATTGTAAATAAATTAATAAAGAAATATGTCTATAAAAGCAATGTTATTCTAGATAAAGGTCAAATTAAACATACAAACAACCCCACGGTTGATCTAGGAGGCACTAATGTTAATTCAAAAATTTTCATTTGATCAGAAATTTTTTTTATAAAAATTGTGAAGAAACTTTCGTTGATTTTAAGAAATTAAAAATCATTCAAAAGATACTTCATAGAAGTATCTAATTAAGCTAACTCAAATTATCTACAAGAGAATCATTAACATTCAAATATGTGTATTAGTTGTTCTTATAGTGATGCAGTGTTATAGAAGAACACTGACGATAATTTACATCTTATAATTGCTCATGACTTGGAGATATTGCATGATTTTTTTAAACAAAAAGATGTTAGTGAAACAAATCGGAGAGATATCGAGAAGACAACAAATATTAGTTTGCAAAATGACTCTACTGTTAGTAAAGAGTCTTTTATGAATGTGATTTCTACGACAAAGAAAAAGAATATATAAAAGAACACTATAGCATATAATTCTCATCGATGAATTAGAAAACCTACGTGATTTGAAATTTCTTTTTTATTCTTCAGTACTTAAAAGTGCATGAGTCTAATGATTTGCAAGTACAATAAATAATATTTTCATATTCAACATATTTATAATAATGAATGATTTTTTTAAAAAATAATGATAATGAATGAGCATTCATAATTTCCGCATTGATAATATAAAATACATATATATTTTAATTGTGTTAAGGTCGTAACTCAACTATTGTGAGTTTAATACGGTAGAAATTTCCATTTAAAAAAAAAGTACATACCTCAAGTGTATGATTTTAATTTCAATTTTTTCATTAGGTGCAGTTATTCTTCAAATATTAGGCCATTTCTAGAATTAAAAAAAAAAACCATAAATGATAAAAATACATTTGAATGGATTTTCTGTTCTTTTTTATTTTAATCTTAGTTATTTTATAGTGTATCACAATTTTGATTGTTAAAATTATAAGAGTTGGAGATATGTTCTCCAAATATACAAAATCAAAAATTAATTTATTTATAAAATTGAAGACCTTCAATGACTTTAGTTCCTCTGTCAATAACTACTTATAACAAACTTCTGAAAATATCCAACTGAACATAACCTAGAAAACATGCTAACTTAACACTTTTGACATAGTTAGATGAAGAATGGACTAAATGATGCTCGACCTTTATAATTTTGAGAAAAAAAAAAAGGATAATTCAGTTTTGGTTTTTTATTTTAAAAATCAATTCTTTAATATTTTACAAATTACTTCAAAAATGATAAGTAAAACCCACATTAAGCATATGAGTATCTGTCTAACTAACACAGGTAATTACGATGTTGGATGCGGTGCATCTACGGAGGCCAAAGCAAAACTAAAAAAGTAACTTGATAAATAAAAAACACACGAAGAAAATAATTGTTCTTTGTTCCACAAACACCATTACACATGTGGAAAAAAAAAAGTTTTTGGCATGAAGTTATCAAACTACATAAGAGCATTGAAGCAACGTAGATTTCATAAACATCTTAACATTTTTATAGAAATTTCTAAAAAAAAATATCCACATAATAGTCAAATTAATTTAAATCAAAACTATTATCGGTGCTATTTTAAAAAATATTTTTACACAAGAATGAAATAAAAGATGAATAGTGGACAATCTATACATTTTCATCACTTCAAAGTACAACACTAAGAAAAATTATTTTCCTCACAATGCACAATGTGATAAAGAAGACATAAAAGATAATCAAAGAGAACTATAGATGCACACTCATAATATTGTTTTTATTCTATTCTATAATTTATATGTATTGTATCATTCTTTATTTATGTATCTAAAACTTTCAACAACACACTTAAGAGAAACGTTACGATCATCCAAGACTTTTAATAATAACATTTACAAGAAGATAAATTTGATAAACATTTTATAAAAAATATTCATACTCTTATCAAATTAAAAGAGTTTTACAAAATAAAAATAATTATAATTCTTAAAATAGAAACAACATTTTTTTTTGGACTTACACAGAGATATAGATGAACTTGAGAATCATTTTATAGAATCAATAAAGTATATTAAAGTATCTATGTGTTAAGACCAAATTGAGAGGATTAAACTCATATGGGATTTAAAACTCCCAATATTTTTTTACCAATGTAGTTAAATATCCACCTTTAAAAATTATTATTTTGGGGGTAAGCAAATTCGCATTGGAAGTAAAAGGGGTTTCAAGTTGAGTAGAGTCTGAGACTGAGAAAGAAGAATTGCATAGTTTTGTTGAATTCAAAATGCGATCCACTCGTACTTCTCCCACCTTAACCATCTTCCTCATTGCGATCCTTCCCAGTCTTTTTCTTCAGGTCCTCTTCCTCTTTCGTTTTTCTCCAAATCCCAAACTCTCCCTTAACAGAAACACTTTTTGTGCCTGCAGGGACACTCACTCTCACCATTTTCATCAGCCCTCGAAACCCTACAAAAACAACTAGGGTATATTTTATCTTTCTATTTTTTCGATTCCTTTTTTTTTTTCAATTTATTAATTTAATGTTTTACACGCTGATCAGTTACACATTCAAGAGCACCAGTCTTCTCCGTCGTGCCATGACTCACGCTTCCTTCTCCGAAGAGAACAACAAAGCTTTCAGCATTTTCGGTGCTACCATCATTGAAACATCTGTATCTTTCAATTTGCTTTCAAAAGACGTCGATGTTTCAGCCAAAGAGTTAAACCGTCGAATATCCCTAATCTCCAACGTCGACTCTTCCTGTGCCGTCGATGCAATGCGCTTGAGTTTGCACAAGGTGGTTCGAGTATCTCCCAAGACCAATTCTTCTTCCCCTGCTGTCCTTTGCGGTGCTTTCCGATCAATCTTCGGTGCTATTGCTCTTGATGCTCAAAATTCTGATGATGCTGGTAAGGTTTTCTTGACTGTTCATGGTCGTGATTTTGGGGTTTCCATGGCTATGTGAAATGTGGCTTCAACTTTTAGTTCCAGTGTCTGTTTTTCATTCTGAACATACTTCTTAATGGCTTATGTATTAGTTGTTTTTGTTTGTAGTAGTTGAGTTTTATTAGTTAATCTAATTAACTCTAATAAGTACTAGACTGTGAAGTTGTGAAATGCTGCTAGACTGTGTCTTAATTTAATCAAGATATATTGTTCATTGTAAATTTGTATATGTATTAGGATTTAATGTAAAGCTTTTAAATTGTCTGTAATTCACAACCATTAGATCATCAAAAACATTTGGCTTTAACTATAACTACTTTTAAAGTCACACATGTGTGTGTCATTGTGTTGTTTCCTTCTAGTTATTGTGACACTTATTATATAATCTGATTCTCTAAAGATTTGAAGGATATTATCAGGTTGGTCCTCCAGATATATGCAGGACATTAATCTGTAGCTAATGTCAACAGTTTTTGTTATACTAGTTCTTTAGGACTAAATATTCAAATTTGTTCTCTAAAGATACACGGGACATTAAGTTGGTTTTCTAAACATCTCAGGCATCAATTTGTTCTCTCTTCATGTTCAGAATGGACATCTCTTTTGTCCCTCAACTTTTCTTTCATCTATTTAGTATCTATAGTTTGCATCTTACATCAATGAAAGACCAAGGTGATGTCTCGTGTATCTTTGACATTTGGAGGAATCTATTTCTCTATATATTTTAATTTTAAGTCTTTTGCTATTGACATGTGGCAGAATTTTGCAACTCTGTTTTCTGTAATTTCCCCCCACTATTGCAAGAGATCTTTACTAGTAATTTAAATAATTTAATCAGTTGCATTCAATGTATTTCTTGTCTTTTGGAAGCTCAATAAGGATCCAGGTTTTTGTTTTGTTCCAAGGCCTTAATTTGTGCATCCATTTCTAACCTCCTCCAATAGCCATATCAGTGTAACTGACTGGTTTATAGCTTTTTGGTTGGGTATAGTGGGTAAGGTCTAGAACAAATGATCCTTTTCGTTCCTCTCGCAATGGCTGCGCTGCTTCAAAGGGGCAGATTTAGTTGAAAAGAACTTGGGATTACCCTTACCTCTGCCATGAGTGTGCCAAGTCTTTGTTTGGACAGTAGAAACTGTAGGATTCGACAAGATGTTAACTTGTAATTGACGTTCTTATGATAATGGATCCGTTAGTATTAGTCAGAGAGTAGAAAGTTGATTAATTGTCATTGAACCCTCAATTATGCATAGTTCTGCTAATTTGCTAAACTGTCTAAGAGGGGAATGGATCCCTCTCAATTATGCAACAGCAGGTAGTAGGAGATGCTGATCAGATGGAAATTGTAGAGTTCATCTCATATCTTTAACTTTGTTAAATAAGCAGTGATTGTTAAGTCATATTGTTTTAGAGAAAACAAATTGAATGAGTTAGGAGATTCTCACATGACCCCTTTTAGAGAGAGATTAGGAGATTTCACATTATCAGTTTCAGAGATTCTTGAGTTCTTTCCCAACATATGATGCTGGCTGCAACAATTGTTGAAAACTTAGTGGTTCCAAAAAATTATCCATGTGTTCCATCTTTTCCACACTGCCTGAAATGGATCAGATTGTTTTGGTTTGGTTAAGGAGCCATCAAATTTAGTAAAGTGGCGTGGCTGAGTAGTTTACAGTAAAAACTGTTGAACATTAATTTTGCACTTAAATTTTAGAGTGATGTGCACCCTTTAAATGACTGAACAGACTTGATTAGATATCAAAATTGTGCACTTCGGCAAAAATAATCTAAATTTTCGGAACTTAAAAATACATGTATGAAATTGTTAAACATAAGTCAAAATAGTCAATCCGTTAAAAACTATGTCATGATATGTAAAATTAATATATGGTCTTTTGATGTAGATTTCACATAAAAGTTACATTATAGCTTCTATTGACAAAAGTTGTCTAATGAAATATTTTGACTAATGAGTTATAATTTTGTTATAACTTTAATGATGTAATTACTAAATAGTAAAGTATAGAAACTAATTTAATCAATGTACATAATTTTGAGGATAGAATTGTGTATCAATAATTTATTTTAAATATGAAGAGATAAAAGAGAAAATGAAAAATTAGATTATGAGACGGGAGTAATGACGCGAGACGATCACAAAGGAAACATGGTTTTGTTTGAGGTGACAGAATAATAGATAAGAGTTCAGTCTCAGCTGAACTTTGTCGACTCACCACTACCAGTCACTGCCATGGGTGTTGGATGACGAGATATCCGTGCCCAAAACGTGTGACTCCCCTGTTTTTTCGTTTTCTTCCTGTGGGTACTCTTTGCGTCCCCATTAATTAATTACTCTATTATTATAGTTGTTGCTGCGGTCTTACACAACAGATAAGGATAAATAACGAATCTATTCTTAAACACTAATAAAAACAAATGGTTATTTTATTTTAACCATAAAAATGAATACTAAAATATTACTATTATTTATTACTATTATGGAAATAAAGTAGGGAGGGCAGAGTGAGTGGTTGCTGTATAAGTACAGTGAGAACTAAAATTACATTAGGAAATTAAAAATATGTGGCTAGTCCAGCCCGAATGTGTTATCGATTTATTTATTTGACTTAATTTATTTATATATATAAGTGAAATAAAGCCCCTTTCCTCACATTCCGTCTTCTTCGTCTATACACAACAAAACACAACACAGTGCTGTAGCACTTAATCATTCTGAAACGAAAGAATCATTCATTCACAATTTCGATCTCAATTTCTGACATGTCCATTGAGCTTGAGCTTGAATCTGAATCCACACCAACCGGCCATCTCCAACAGAGATCAAGCGCTTTGTGTTTCCCCTCTTGTTTCGCTCCACGACGTCGTTCCATTTGGTGGGAGCGCGTCCGCTCCACTTCCTGGTCTGAGTCCCATGCAACCACCGGAGATCGTTGGTGGTCTCGCGGCATCAGGGCTTTAAAGAAGCTCCGCGAGTGGTCGGAGATCGTGGCAGGTCCAAGGTGGAAGACCGTCATTCGGAGGTTCAACAACCACCGATCCTCCAAACGTAATGCCAAGTACCAGTACGATCCATTGAGTTACGCTTTGAACTTTGATGAAGGTCCGGGACAAAACGACGATGGCCACGACGACGGGTTTCGCAATTTCTCTACGCGTTACGCCGCCGTAAATGTTAAATCGGTTGCGCCGGCGCCGGAATGTGACGTGGACGTTTTAGTTTGAGTGCGCCGTGTGAACTATAGTGCGCTGGAATGTGCACATTATGAGCTGGAGAGTGGAGTTTAGTTGGCGAAAGTGATAAAAGCAGCGCCCGGTTGTTGGTTAATATCGCGTCACTTTCTGTTTATTTGGCCAATTCTATACTATCAGATTTTTTTCTGTTTTTACTATATATTTGTAAATATCTTGGTACCAAGAGGTAATTGTTTGCCTCAAACAAGAAAGTAAAAGTGAAAATTATTATTATTATTATTATTATTATTATTATTATTATTATTATTATTATTATTATTATTATTATTATTATTATTATTATTACCTTTAGCGTGTAGTCTTGCATTTTTGTTATCTCAATCTCAATTTTCTTTCCCTCTCTTTGATTAGATGATAACAAAGGACAAATTGTAATATTATTATTTAAATGATTAGTAAAATAAAAAAACTTATACCAAAAGTTGAAATTGTCGTTATTTGTTTGTATAGAAAATTCAATTATTAAAGTGTATAAAAAAAAAAGTAAAGATATAAATTTAATAAA
>JBBPBT010000347.1:3438903-3457928 GCA_037974875.1 Cicer bijugum | reverse complement strand
AAAAAATAAAATAAACTACACCTAAATTGTTTGTCTTTATACTTTTTCCGGGTTAACCAATCAAGTATTTTTAAAGACCAACCGTAGAGATTAATCGTGATATATATTTGTTTGGTTTAAAATATGAAAGTGAAAAGGACATAACAAAAGAGTAGAAAAAAAGAAGTAGAATCTAAGATGATTTTTTTATTATTTAGAAGAATGAAAGAATAGAAGAAAGAAGACATTGTTCTCTCTTGTTTGGTTGTGTAGAAAAAGAAAAAAGAAAACAATAAAATGACATAATTAACCTTTAAAAAGGTGAAAAAAATGATAAAATTAACAATAAAGAAAAATATAGTCTTTTTATAAGCTTTCTCCATTTCATTTTTTTCCCCCAAATTTAGGAGGATTGTATTTTTGTGGGTTCTATGTAGCGTTTTTCCTTTTCTTACGATGCTTTCTTTCCTTTCTCTACTAACGTTGCTTTCTTTTATTTAGTTTTCCTTTCCTTTCTCTACTTCCAAATAAAGGGTAAAGGATCCAAATTTTTTTCCCTTTTTTATCAAATTATTATTCCTTTATATATATAGTATCGACAGATTAATAAATTAATTAAATCAAATTTCTTTTGTCCTTAAAAATCAGATTTTTTTAATGGATGGTAATAATTAGGTGGAGTAAAGCATGAAAAATAAAGAGGCTTAGCTTGCAAAGTTACATTTCTTATTTATATATTTCTTTTTATAATTATAATTTCATACTAGCTAATGGTTATTATGGATGGACTTACTGGGCGGTGGTTGGTGGTGGGGTTTTGCTTTGCGAATTGTCAATTAATATTGATATCAATAATAAAATTAGACTTTCAGGAAATGAATTGGCATGTCTAATCTAATTAGGATATTTTTCATCTCATGTTTGTCTTTGAATATATTCAAAATTATTCCGTTTTGATCAAGTGAGTCGAGTACCACTTGGAACGGGGACAAGTTGAGAGGCTTCTCGGAACTTTGTTTGAACAACTCACATTTGTATCATTACCCGTTAGTAAAGATTCTCTTTTTGGGCACATCAGATAAAGATACTGTTAAATTAATTATATCTACATTAAGTAATTTCTTAAATAATTTCATGTACCACCACATCTTGTGCTGTATTTGTTTGCTGACCATTAATAAAGCTATTTCAAATTTGCCTTTTCAATTTTCTGGAGGTTAAGTTTCAACTCAATTGGCAAAAATATGATGCACATGGGATGGGAAATGTATGGATATCGCTAATAATGTAAATTCATGATATGCATTCTGTCCTAGTCAGTTTCTCTTTTCCTGTCCACTTGAGTCTCCCAATGGGCATTGCAAGCCCAATTCCTGCGGGGTTGCGGGCCCTTAGACACACGGTATGTATACATACAATAGGAGACTAGATGAAGATTCACCTGCCTCCTATCAAATTATTTTTATACAAGACCCACAACAATAAAAAAAATATTCATATATCAAATAATAATTGTTTACTTATTTGTTAAACTGAAGTATATTTACCAACAATTGCTTAAGCTCTAATTTTATTTTTTAACATATGTGGAAAAACCTTATATAACAATAATTTTATAAACAGGGAGAGTGATAATAATGAAGATGTGATTATCAACTTAGCAGAAGTAAATCTTGCAGATAAACTCAAAATCCCACCTTCATAAACATGTCTTCAAATTTCATTCATATTCTCTTATGAACAGATTAGAGAAAGCAATTCAACTTTCAACTTTATTATTTACAGACTTGATATGCAATAAAATGTCCCCAACGATCCATGGAAAGCTTAAAAATGTGGAGCTTTCGTGGGAATATTTGGGGTGATAGGTCACATGATACCATGCAGATGCCATGAGTTGATATTCATGCGGCTGACAATCACTTTCAAACCATTCTTTCGCCTCCCGTTGAAGATCCTTTACCGATATCAGAATCCGATCCTTCATATCTCCATATCTTCTGTTATCGCGCTGCAAATAAGAAGCACGGTTTTGCAAGTTACCAGTTAGCATTTCATCTTCAGTCTCTGCATCATAGAAGCTCATTAAAGAGCTCATCTTCTGTGCATACATTTCTTTGTGACTGGAGGCAGTCTCAAGAAAAGCCTCGAACCCATTAACCTCAAGTTGATGATCATATGCTTCTTCGGCAAACTTCTCTGAAAGGACAATGTTTGACCTTACTTGCGTCGTTGACTCGACTAAGGCGCGATAGAGTTTTCCTAGTACCCCATTGGATATGTACATAGGCTTGTCGAACCGCTCCATAAAATCTGGAAACTCTCTTGGTTTCAAAGCTCTAGGCATTTCTGCAGGAGCTCCAGTCTTTGCAAAGTCAACTGCCATAGAATGAAGCTCAGCCAACTCCAAACATTTTCTACTCCTGGCCTTTTCTGGTTCTCGGTCAGCGTGAACCAGATGTGCGGTGGAGATAGCGCCCAAAGTATCGTTGATCATGTAATCAACAAAAAATTGGTGTATTTCCTACACAGATAACAACCAAAAAGGAGCAGTTTCAAATTCATCAATTTTTTTAATGACACACATACACGGACACATAAGCACCAGTAGTAATTTGAGCAAATGCCAAATGAAAGTGATTAAATGTTGTCGCATGTATCGGTATCGTACACACGTCTGACACAACTTCAATCTGAAGTGTTGGAGCTGCATTGGAAACAACTAAAAAATCTCGAAACTTGGTTGAAAAATTACCTCTAGTGTCACCTTATGGTCCATTATACGAGGCCTTCTTCCTGTGTAGTCCATAGGACTATCAGTTTGAGGTGGGATTAGATCTTTGTCCCAGCTTAAGAAAAATAAATCTCCATCAAGATCACCTCCAGAGCATTCATTTGGATGAGGCCTGTAGACCCAGCAAGTATTAGTTAGCAATAAACATCAATATAAGAAATATTTTAAAAATAACATAAATGGTTAGTTGAAAGCTTGTGAATAGATTTTTTTGTCTAACACACCCCTCATGCAATAGCCTTTGGTGTTTTCCAACTCTACTTTAAGCTAGAATTCAATTTTATTTAGAAAAATGAGGTTGACAAGGATATAACTTCTGATCATTTGGTCATAAAGACTTTGACTAGATGAATGAAGAAGTATTGTAGTTAATGAAAACACACCAGAACAAAGATTAATGTAAGAGAAGTGATAATTCTATCTTGAATAAAACAGATCGTTGCAATTAAATGCAGTTACAAATATAGTCCTTTATATATATACCTAGGTCCTTTTTGGGGAAATACAAGGCAATCTCTCAAGCCCTTTTCGTCTAATTCTTCATTGTAGACAGCATCAAGGACTCTGATGTCTCCTGGGTGAAGACAAGGATTTTTTGTGACCACAACCTTCCCTACTATTATCCGCGTGCTATCATCACCATCAACGTTCTGTAAGTTTTCATCTCCAATTTTTTCCTTTGTTTTTGTCACAGTTATGCGGACAAATACTTGGCCATAATTCAAAATACCAGTTTCATCCAAGCAGCCAATCAAGACTCGGCCTTTGGGGACAAATATTCGGCATCTGCTTTTCAAATCAGATAATTGGTATGCATAATGGGCGTTGAGCATCATTGATAGATAAGGCTCACTATTTGGCTCATAAAATCCATTCAACATCTTCACTAGAATGCTTCTTGAATCAGCTCCACTTAAACTTTCCAAAACATCCAAAGCAGCTTCCCGATCAGTCAACATCTTTCCTAGCAACTGCAATTGTTCCTCTTGCATTGCCAAAAGCGCCTCATCTTTCACACCTAAGGTGGACAGCAGGGATATAATCTCTCGATTGAGAAAGCAAGGCATCGACTCGCTCCATTTAGTGACGCAAAGCATCCTGTTTTTGGATTCAAACTTAAGCATACTGTTACGCATTGATAACTTCCTAAAAGAATGGCGATCAACAGCAATGACCCCTTTATATCCACCATACCGAATTTGAAATGCTGAAGGAATCCGACTCTGATCCAATTTTAGCTTTTGCGCAAGTTGCTTTGCAAAAGATAGGGAAATTTTTCCAATACCATCTGAGAAACAGTAGTTTATACCATCAGAGGTGAGTTCAATATCTGGAATTATGTCCACATCTTGAGGGGCCATTTCAAAAGTTTGCTTGGAAGAACTGAACAATTGACCCATCCTTGCCGCACATTTAGAAACACTGCGGATATTAGTGAAGGATCCCATCCATTCTCTGATATCTTCTGCTTTCACTTTATCATTGGAAGCAAATAACCAAACAGAATTTGAACGCAGTTGACTAGCAGAGAAGGCTAGAAACTCAAATCTTTTCGATCCAATTACAATCCCATCTCGGAGAATAGTCAATACCCGCTTGTATATATCAGTTCTAAAAGGCTTTGCAAAGATTCCCTTTTGCAAACTAGTTGATACTGCATTAATTGGAAGCTTATTCCAATCCTCTTCAACAAACGTAATTCTCATGAAGTCTGAGGCATATGACGCAAAATGTTTTACCACATGATTTGAGGTTTCAAGCTCAGGACCAAGGCAATAAATCTTTGATGGGGTAATCAAGGCTCGATGACAACTCATTATGTTATTATCCACCAACCTTTTCTGCGATGATGGGCGAAGACTTTTTTTCTTTATACTAAGCACATGTAATTGTGTCTTCACAAATCTTAAAGGCTCATAACAAGTGGAACTCATCTTGTGCAATTTTTGAAAAATCACAGCCTTAGTTTCATCATCCAAGCTTGCCATCAAGTCAATCAACTCATCATCCACAGAAGCAAGACTAATTTTCTGGGTATGAACAAGAGAATTCAATTGGAAAAGAGCTTCATAAGGTAACTTAGTATCCGAAGGACACTTAACAAGCGGAACTGTTTCAGTTGGAGAACAAAATTCTTCCCCGTCTTCCAGACTTAGATCCTTCAAATTCTCTCTGTAAAGTGGGAAACTTCGAAAAACATCAGAATCAGACGATTCTTCCTCAATTTCCCAACAAAATGATGTAGAGTGCCCAATCGACTTCAATCGCGAGAAGTCAGTGGTACGCACCCACATAAACGCAAAATCCTCCTTACAAAATCGATACCTATCAGCCTTAAACTTGGCAGAAACATTTGGCCCCTCCATCCTCTGATATATCCTTGGTCCATATTTCAGCTGAGAAAGATGACAAAAACAAAAAGGGAAACCAGCTCAAACTTAACAATGACAAATACAATAAATCAATAACCAAATTGAATAAAAAATATAATTATCTCCTTATTTGGATTGAATTTTGAGCTTATTTCCTGTTATGAGATTTGGGAGATTGTTTGAGAGAGTTTATAGCAACATGTTACGACATGTTCATAAACCCTGTTTGACTTATTTCCACAAGCTCTCGAGAAACGCTTATAAAAACAATTTCTATGAAAACAAATGGATTTGATTTTATATCTTGTTATAGAAATAGTTTCCACACATGCATTTATATAATAAACCCTTATAGGGTTTAATGAAGGTGTTTATCCAAAAAAGAGCATAGATAAATAGATAGTACACTACCTTCAAGAGAAGGGCATTGGGTTTGGAACCATCAGAAGAAAACCCATCACACTCCAAAATATTTTCAAAGGGAATCTCAAGCTTGAAACATTGATCATGATGAGTGACCCAGAAATCAAGTCTGTTCCTTTCCGGCATAACCCATCCTTTAACACCTTCCCAAGATTGGATAACACTCATGCGGTCAGGACCTAGTGGGAAACCAGCGTGAAGGGTACCATTGTGGAGACGGTTACAGGGAAGGGGAGGTCTAGGAACGATGTCATCGGAGGAAGCAGCGAAGCGAAGGAAGTGAGAGTTGAAGAGGAGTTTATCATTGGAAGAAAGAGATAGGGCTTTGGATTTGGCTTCGAAGGTTTCGAACTGAACACGGCCTGAACCGCGGGATTTCCAGTTGGAGTGGTCGCTGAAGATTTCGAGGGCGAAGACGGAAGAGGGACCCACGGTGGATTCTAGGAAGTGGAGGAGGTCTTTGGCTGTAGCAGATTGAGGTATGTTGAAGACGCGAACGGTGGGTGTTTCCGATGAAGGAATCCCCATTGTGATGGTGTTGGTGAAAGTTTAGGGTCAGTGTCAGTGTTAGTGTTTGTGTTAGTGACTGAGTCAAAATGTAGCTTTCATTTACTACTTTTTCCCAAGTTGGGTCCTCTATGTTCGACTTTATCACAATTTTGTTAAAGAATAGTTATGCTAATAACTTAAGTTAGTCAACTATACAGTAATTCATTTCTCAATATGTATGTGATTCAGACGTTCCATTGTATTTGGTTCATATTTCTTGTATTCAGTTTAACTTTTTATTTACTAACACATTTACACATTCATAGATAATAACCTTTTATGACTCATGATCTAATTTATTATCTAAGAAAAACGTGCATAGTTCAAATATGACACTTTGTCATTAGAGATCTAAAGATTCTATCCCAGAACGAGTAGAATGTTATTATTGGACAATTTCACATTTGAGTTCTAAAGCAAATACTCCTTTGTCATCTCAAATTTACAATGATTTGTAACAATAGCTTCCTCCTAATACCATGTTGAGTTGAGAGACAAACTAAAAGAACCAAACATAAATCTACTTAATTTTTTTTTAAGGCGTGACATTAAAAACAGGATCATTAATTAAACATGCAATTCTAGATAGAAAATGTAGCTTCCTTTTCCTCATCATACACTTACTGTTCTGCTAAGTTTCTAATTACAAGAAAATCAAGGGAAATCAACACTGGAACTAGGAAATTTGCTCTTCTGGGACCAAAGCCATATCTTAGAAACAGAAAAGCTCTCCCCTTTAATTGTGGTCCCTACCCTCTTCCCTTCCACATTACCATTTTCTTCACTTCCTAACTTATCATCACAACAAGAAGATTGAGACAACAAAGCCACTTGCAAATTCGAATTACAAAGCTCATACTGATATGATCCCATTGAATAACATCTCCTCTCATCCAAACTACAACTACCATCCTCAACTATTCCATTATTTCTGAATTTTCCAAGTCTCACAGAAAACACCCTTTGTTCCTCTGCAGTTATTTCTCTTTCACTATATTCTGAACACTCAACAATATTCTTTTTCGAATTTTCAACATTCTGCAAAAGAAAACTACTAGAGCTAGAGACATTTGCTCTACAAAGAGGACAAGTAGAATTTGAGAGAAGCCATGTGTCAAGACAGTTCATGTGAAAGGCATGGCTGCACATAGGAACCAACCTCAGCTGGTCTTGATCAGAAAACACACAGAGACACACAGCACAATCAAAAGGTTCCTTCAAACCCATTAAAGCTTTGTAGTTGAAAAGTGGAAGAGTGTCTATGAGAGCTTGGTCTAGACCTGAATCATGCAAGTGGAAAAGCTGATGTAGTTGCCTATGAAAAGCGCGGGTTCGGGTCGATTCTTGGAATCTGTTGGAATTATAAAGGGATGTTGAAGAGGATGCAATTTTCATTAAAAACCATAGAACTAATTGGATAAGTCCATAGATAAAGAAGATAACTGTTAGTATTATTAGGACCAACAAAATAAGTGGACTGATTCTGCTTATAAATGAAGATGTTGCTGTTTCCTTCTCATTACTAATATTGACATTCTTTGGAGTTTGAAGCGCAGAGAATGGTGGTTGAGGAGATGAGTACTTCATCACATTGGCAAAACCACCTCTTAGATGGAACTTGTGCTCAGCACGGTGTGGACAAAACCTGTGGTATGAACAGTTGATAGATGGAGATACTGTCAGAAGCACGATGTGAATCACCGAACAGATAGATGGACAGACACATCGATATATTGATTGATTCGTGAAAACTGATCTCTTTGGTTAGTTTTTCGTGTGAAAACTCAGCTTCCATACATAGATACTCTTCAACTTCATGTGGTATTTCCTAGCATTGAGTTTTGACTTTAAAATAGGGAACAAAGATTGTGGCTATGAAAACTATAAGAAGATTTCAGTGCAACTAAGTCACTGTGTTCTAACAAGAGAAGCATCAGAAAATATATGGCTCTTTATGCAGATTTTGTAGTAAGAACATTTCTCTTTTTTATAGTTATGATGGATATAATGGAAGAATATTTCTTTCTTTTGTGCACCAAAACTGCTTAAAGGATGTCCACACATCCAGTGCATTGACAATTTCATACAACTGAAAGGAAAAGAAAAAAAAAAGCCAAATGATTAAGATGTTGACCTATATAAACACAGTTTGCTAAGTCTAAACTTAAGTTGTCTATTTTTTTGGGTGGCTTCTTTATCTCGAGTATAAATCACAATGAAAATCATTGCAAATATTAGTGCCCTGTAACACGCTCCGGAAATCAAGCCGCTGTTTTGAGAAACACTGTTTCTCAGAAATTAAAATATGTAAACCGATGTGTGTTTACTTTTCAGTTATTCTTATTTCATACTAGTACGTTCATTCATTTGGACCATAATTGAAATAATTAATGCTGCAAATGGAAGGGTGAGACGTGCACGAGTCTCCCTGTGGTAAATCTTTGTCATGTTTGGAATTGGAGATGGTCAAATTATGATTATGGAGATTCTAAAAGACAAAAGCAATTGTTGGGGTCCCTATTGCTGCACGCATGACAACTAATTAAAAATCTATGTTTTTGTCTGTCCAAAGTAGTTAACATAAAAAATTGTCTGTCGAAGTCTCTATCTACAATTCAACACCCCCACCCTACAAAAACAACAGCATCACAAAAGATGAAGTCCACATTTGGTATACATAGTTTAATTTGCATATCATATTACAACCACTCATATCCATTAATTTAGAAGTAGTTACCATACAAATTAAACATTTTTAAACATCAGAAGGTTGTGATGTGATTCACACTATTAGTGTATATATAAGTTAAATCTTGCATACAATATAAAAGAGATATTACAAAGTTATGAACGAATAAAAAAAATGCTTTTCCGTGAAGAAATTGCAAGTAATCACAATTTCCAAAACCATCGTTCTGTTACTCCTCATATCATGACTCCAATGAAAAAGGAAGAAATATATTTCAACAATTGTAAAATACACATTTAGCTAATTATGACAGGATACAACTAAAATCTTCAGTATGTATCTATTAAATTACATTTCCGGTTTCCTTAAATTCTGAAAGTAAAAAAATACAATCAAAAATTTAAAGCCCTCAAATGATATATTTTAGTATAGCTTTATATGAAATTACACAGGATTAACAACTGTAATTTTAAGGGCACAAAAATAGTATATAATAATCCTACATCTTATCTTATAATTATAACTGAACAAGTACTTTGAAGAGCAGTATTTAAGGATCAGCATGACCAGGAATTTCATCATCACTGGATTGACTTTCTGCTTCACTGATGTCTTCCTCATCACTCTCCTCATCAGATGTACAATTGTTGGATATGTTTTCCTTCTTAGCGTAACGCTCACAATACTCTGTCCCCACAAACACCACATAGTAACATTTACACATCTTTTCTCACCACAAAACACCCCTCATTCACCAAACCACCATAGTATTTTAAAAAAATTCCAAATATTCAGATATATATGAAGCAATCTTGAGTACAAAAACTATCTTCATTTTTTAATAATTCAGCCTTATATTATCACAAGAAACAAACACTTGAGGTTCCTTTAATGGTCAGAATAAATAAGAGAGACATGATATGAGCAATCATGTTTGAATACTATCAGTAAAAGACCAAAATCTAGATGACTTTCTGCCCAAGATATTATTATATTAAGTCATTCAATTTACGACTACCTATGAGATGTCAATTCAGTGGTAAGAGTTTGAGTTTATAACCTTAAAGGATAAAATTTAAATCCCATATAGAACAGTTGTAAAATGGTTATTAATGTTATCATTATTCATATTAATTTCTCATTTTCCAATTTTTTTTAAACAAAATCCGTAACTTGAACTAATTATAATAATTTAGGAGATTCATTTTATGATTACTGTAATAGATTAGAGGCAAGCAATGCAGTGGGATCATGGACTGAAAAAACAAAACCATTATGTATCCTTATCTCATAAAATAAACCATTGTGAAATTTGGTCTAAAATCATCAGAAAAAATGGCTGTAACTAAAAATATGCTCACCTTTAACTTTTTGCTCATACAGCTTTTTATCCTTCATCATTAACGATGCTGCATCACCATTCAAAGGATCTGAAGCATTTGGATAAAGCAAGAGTTGTGGAAGAAAAACTTCAAAGACATTTAGAAGATCTGAAACAATGGAAACCTTGGTCATCTATAGACATTAAGAAGATCTTGTTTACCAAGATACATTACACAATAATGACAAGATCAATAGAATTTTAGACTTTGGATACTTGAAACTTTTATAATGAAAAGCCTATAACAAAATTACCGAACATTGGACTCCATGATTGGTTAATGACATCTAAGCATACCGAGCCAGATCTGCAGTTGACGAAATGTAAAAGCAGAATGAGCCATAATTCATGTGCACAGACCCCTGTCAATAACAAGTTGTGGTGTGTACACCAGATAAATAAAAGAAAGCGGTTCATGATATAACATATATCACGGAGCCCAAATCTAAGAAGTATTATTTAATCCAGTGTCAATCCAAATCAGTGCAGAAATTACATTAAATAAAAAGATTGATAAGCATATGAAGTGCTCACAACTCATCAACATTCGGGTGGTATATTTTGTTCACAAAGCCGATTGAAGGGGATTTGTATGGATATGCATCAGGTAGTTCAACACGAATTTTCCAGACTCCACCTTCATAAAGGCCTGCAACAATCACAAATGTAACAAATCATGCTACGTAGACAAAGGATAACTTAAAGATGAGTAATTAATCCTTTCACTCACAATTCCTTTTAAAGAGAAATAAATCAATATGAAGCTAAAAGGGCGAGGTGAAAATATACAAACATTACATTGAAATTCATGCTACATAGATAATGGAACTCCTAATTAAGGTTGTTTGCCCTTCCTTTTTCTGTCCTCGAGGGAGGAAAAAGAAAATCTTCATCTGATAAGCATTCTATTATTAAGTATAGTAATTTTCCATAGAGGAGTGCTAGCAACACATTATCCCTCCAACACTTCCTCTATAATTGAGAAATACTTACGTAGATCCCTCTAATTTAGTGGAAATCCATTTTTGAGGTGGTGGAACCCACATGAATTTCACCAAATCATAGGAATGTTGGAGAAAGAGTGTTAGACAGCATGTTGCTAGAACTCATCCTTTTCATATGTATGTGCAGTTTCACCAATTAAAAGACTAAGTCAGCGCAAGGCTATTGACATTACTTTCTTTTGGACCATGAAACTCCACATTAAATTCACTAAGTCCATCATTTATCGTCTCCACTGTATAATCACTCATCATCCTGTAAAAAAGGGAATATTTGAGAAATACGATCATGAAAACTTTTGCTAAGAATGAATTGTGCATACATAAGAAACAAATAACACATAAATATTATATTAAGTGATAGTCTCAATTCACCATATAAAAGTGAACTATCACACTCATATGCTTTCTAGCTCTAGA
Organism: Cicer bijugum; assembly: GCA_037974875.1. Taxonomy (NCBI): domain Eukaryota; kingdom Viridiplantae; phylum Streptophyta; class Magnoliopsida; order Fabales; family Fabaceae; genus Cicer; species Cicer bijugum. The sequence continues at coordinate 3,446,320 of JBBPBT010000347.1, read as the reverse complement.
CTGATGATGGAATCATAATTAGGATCATCTAAGCAATGCCAATTACCGCATAATTAGGATTGCTAGAGCAATTCCATGTCCCTCAAACGTCCAACCATTGTCATTTTCTGTTCCAGTCTTAATAGAACACAGACACTTCCCAACCCAAGCACCACTATTTTAGTAATGCATTGGAACATGTAACTTGATATTGTTGTTCTATATATAACTAAATTAAGCACATCCAATACTTCCATTATCGATCACTGTTAAATTTGTTAACTGTGCTATTCTAATAATACAGTTAGCATCTAATTCAAACTTTGGTTGCCCCCTCTGATCAAGTATGTAAAACACCAACCACCAGTACACCATGATAACATAGTTGCCCCTTCAGAAAACTAACAAAGCTAAATTACCTTACTCTTACGGTGTCAACAACAGTTTAATAAAATTAAACTATCAACACACAGTAAAAAAAACAGTTTACTCACAATTTCATTACATCCATTTCTCGTCTCTTGCTTGGAGATGACATTTTGACTACAACAGATCACTTATTTCAACCTGTCACAAGAACAATTGAGAAAAGTTATATTTTGGCCAAATATAGATACTTGTTACACCTTCAACACAATGAAAGGTCAATATTCCAATAAGCACACTAACAGCTCATTAAATTTTCATTAAATTTAAAAGAGAATGTGAACTTGTTGATAAAGGCATAGCTCAATATATCTGTTGATATGTGTCTGCATATCAAACTAAACACACTTTGGCCCACAAAGTTTTACAAGATTCTGGTAAATGAGATAGATAAGCGCAAACAAAGCCAATGTAAATGAAAAACTTTGAAATTGATTTAATGTTAAAATCTAGGATAAACAGATGTGTCTATATTGATTCATAAATAGAAACTATATCAGTAAACAAAGGTGTAATAGTAAAAAGGAAAAGAAAGCTTTTGCATTGAATGTTCAAAAACCACAAAACAAAAGGAAGGGCAAAATCTAAAAATGAGATAGAAATGAAGGACATGTCCTCAACAATGCAGATCCAAACAAGACATATATGAAGGACAACAGCTTATAAATCAGACATACTAATAAATTTTAACTTATTGATGGATATGGATTCACTTAATAAAGGACAAAGTAGACAACGAAAACTATACAATATTATGCTTGGAGGCATAAATGATCATTCAGACACTCAGTCATCAAATCAAAGCAGAAAGAACAATACGAAAAATTGAGATCACCCTTAAGGAAGGAACAGCCATTTCTGAAAAAGTAGGCATCACCACTAGACAATCACAACAGGTATAAGTAAACAAACAGTAACATAGCATGGTTAAATGATCACTATGCATATTAACTAACAGATGAAACAATTGCTACAGCTATTATGGGGCACAGAACAAAATTTGCCTCAAAGATAGACATGACACTTTTGATGTCTAAAATTCTGCTCATCACATAACAGACTCTTAGAAGATGATTTGCAAATTTACACTAAATAAAAACATAAACTTAGTAAGTAAAGATGCATCAAATGGCAGAAACAAAATCGAACCGATGTGAACAAAAAAATGGACACACATTGTCATCTTCACAGTATCAAAAGACAAACAAAGGAGAACACTACACAATGGAAGGGTCTCTCTCTTGAGCTGTAAAATATGGCATAAAAGGGGTTATAAAAAGGGTATAATGTTATACACAATGTGGCACAAGTGCAAGCTTCAAATACATCAATGTTAACATATTTTACATACGACTACATGTCTACATCCATTTCAAACACGAATAAATACCCAGAATTTCACATTTCACTTGGACCAACTTTGCCACAACCAATGCATGCGGCAATAAAAGGTAAAATCATAGAAGAAAAAAAGAAGAATCTTCTCTTAATTAATTATATAAAAAAAAACAATATAAAAAGCACCGACCGAGCCATGTTACAAAATAAATCGTATAGGTTCCGATTCAAAGATCTATGGTAACCCATTTAACCAGAGACGAAGAAAAAGAATCTGTAATATTAATCAAGTATGGTTGAAAGAAATAGTGGAAAATCAAAAGGCAAAAGAAAAGTGAATAGGTATTGGGGAAGTTGAGAGTGGAAAAATTGGCTTGCCTGAAACCCTGTAAATTGCTGGCGCGTTTTGAATGTGATGAGAGAGTGATTGGGGAAGAAAGAAAGAATATGAAAATATAATAATATATAGTGTGAGAATGAGATAAAGGGAGAAGATGGATAACCACGTGTTACCAAAACCTTCTCTTAGCGTGGCAACAATGTTTGCTAATGCTACGCTTTTTTTAAGAGCTAAAATTACTATAAATTCATTTTCAAATTTCAAATTTTGTTAATTCATCATTTTTTTTAATTACTATTGTCTTTTAATTGAAAATAAGTGAAAGGACTTTTAATGTTTTAATAAAACGTTGGCGATACATTGTGGCAACATGATGTTGACATTATGTTGCATGAATTTTGATTCTCATCAACGTAGATATTTCAATGTTTGTTTATATATAAAAAAAATAATTATTCAAAATTTATATAAAAAAGTCACAATCAAGAATATTAGAAATATACATGTGAATAATAATAATAATTTATATTACAAAATATTGGTAGAATATGCGATTATTTGCTATTTTGAATTTAAAGATTCAAAGGGAGAAAAGTAGAAGGAAGTATTAGGTAAAAGAATGTATGGGATATTGTTAAACTATCTTTTTACTTGGGATTATATGAGATAAGAATGGAGAGTTCTATTGGGATTTTGAATGAGTCTTTTAAAGAAGAAATCAACTTATTGAATGTAGTGCTAAGAAATCAAAATTGGTATTCAATAAGGAAAGCTTTAGGAAATCAAAACTTTATTATTTATGGCCAAAATTTCATCCCATTGTATGTATAATTATAAGTTTAGTTCTCTAGTCGGCTAAAATTGGTAATATAATAATGATAATTTAATGTAGTTAACATGTCGAGTCAATTTAAATATACGTATAATATATTTTTTAATAATAATTTTTTATTTTCATATAAATAATCCATCATTATTTTCAATTTAATAAAAAAAACATAGCGTGCACATTTTTAAATTAATTTGACGTGTCAATGATGTTTAATTATCATAATAAATTATATTAAATTTAAGTATATTATTTTAGATTTTATTACTTATTACTTATGTATTGTTAGATTGTTTTTTTAACGCTAAAAATAATTTATATTAAAAGCTACTCAAAGCACAATATATACTAAGAATAGGTTAAAAATACAAAAAGAAAGTCTCTACAAAAAATACTTTGTAACACACCTCCATATCAATTTATACACAAGGTCAACCTAGGGATAACAATGGGTAGGGTTTGGGTAGGGTACTATAGTACCCGTACCCATACCCGCAGTTTAAAAAAACACTCATATCCGTGTCCGTATTCTCTTGGGTATCAACTTTAATACCCGTACCCTTACCTACCTAGTGTCCGTACCCGTACCCATTACTCACACTTTAACTAAAATAAATCGATAAATAAATATTATTTTGTAATTAAATTTAAAAAGGATAAATACCACCTATAGTCCCTTAACTTAATTTCAGTTAACGTTTTAGTCCTTTATTTTTTTCTCGATTTTGTTCTTTATTTTAATTTTAAGTGACAATTTAATCTTTTTTGTTTTAAAATGTTAACAATGGTATCATTTTTTTTACAAAAATTCATCAAAATTTTCAAACAAAACTCATAAATTTAATTATATTCTTTAATATAAAATAAATTTTATCAAATTTGTAACTCAAATCTTCAAATAAACTCATATTTGCCATTCTTTATTTGATGTTGTTAGAGATACAAATATGAGTTTATTTAAAGATTTGAGTTATAAATTTGATGAAATAGCATTATATTGAGGATTATAATTAATTTTATGTTTTTTGTTTGAAATTTTTAATAATTTTTTTGAAATTTTGCATAAAATAAGGATAAAATTGTTGACATTTTAAAACATAAAAGATCAAATTGTCACTTAAAATTAAAATAAAGGACCAAATCGGGGGAAAGAAAAAGATAAAAGACTAAAACGTTAACTGAAATTAAGTTAAGGGACTATATGTGGTATTTACCCATTTAAAAAGTATCCAAATATCATAAATTAAATCATAAAATATTATAAACCAAAATATTTTTTAACTCAAAACATTTCAAGTGAACACTCGTTACAATACACATTCAAATATCCATAATAATATTTTATGAAGTTGCAAGTCTTACGACAATATTATTTGAGATCAGTAAAAACAATTTATAAGTTGCAAGTATAATTATAAAGACACAATTAATAAGATATAATTCTTAGTTATAAAGTCACGATTATTTAACTATTAATCATAATCAAATTCTTAAAAAGTTTGCAAACGTTTATCTTTTGATTTGATTATAAATATTATAATGGTCCAATGATATTAATAGATATTAAAACATAAAGGTAAACAATTAATTAAACTAAATATTAATATAATAAATAAATAAATAATATATTTATATAAATGCGGGTGCGGGACGAGTACTATAGTACCCGTACCCGTACCCATACCCGCTTAATTTTGCGGGTAATTACCCGTCTCCGTGCTCATACCCATTATGTAAGTTTTTACCCTACCCATTGTGAGTTTTTTTGCGGATACCCACTGGGTATGGGTCTAATTGCCATCCCTAGGTCAACCTATGTCACACCCAACAATACTCGTTAAAACATGCTAATTGATGAATTTATGCCAATTGTGGACCGATCTGATTAAAAAATACATTTTGTTTTAATTTTAGCACATTTTATTAAAATAATAAATGCAGTCATAATTACAATATAGTTAAATATCACAACAAAGCCATCGTTAATATAAAAATATCTCATAATAAATTCATCAATATTAAGCGATCTCAATATATTTATTTCAACTTAATCTACTTACCGTTTTAGAGTATATTGATAAATAAAAAATTACAAAATATAAGAAATGTATTATGATTTATAATAGAATTTAACTAAATATTATGAACATGAGATTATATATTATCAAATTTATAATATGTTAAGGCACTAATTAACGTTATGTGGTTCAATTTTTTTTTAATTAACGTTTTTAATTAGATTATATAAATAAGTTGATCACTTTGAGTCTTTGAATTTAATTGAGTTAGTAAAAAAGAATTAAAAAAAATAATAATTTTTTTTTTTTATTTTGACTCGAGAGTCTAAATCATTCAATATTTGTCTCATCTTTTCAGCAAATTAAAAAGGATATCTTATGTATATGAGTTTAAATATTTTCAACAAATTTATTTAAGATGAGAGGTGAAACAGATAGGTATAATAAATTCGAATTATTTTGCCATCACTATTATTACTTTAGTTGAAAACTATATAAGGTTAAGTTTATTGGACTGTTATAAAATTAATTATTTATATTATGTTGCATATATTTTTTTTCTTTAAAAAACAAAATAACTAATGTTATTTTACTTATTGCTTGAGGTTTTATTTATGTAAAACCACATTTTCACCGCAATTTAATATATGAAAGTACAACCTATCAAAAAAATTAAATATTCAATATTTCTAATTAATTATTAATTTTATGAAAAGGAGAAGTTAAATATATGACTTTCTAGTCACTCTAAGTCTACTAAACTACTATATGATTTCCTAACAAAAATAACAATATGTGAAAAATACAGCTTTTTTCATCGTGTAGTCCGTCTAAAAATTAATACATTATTATGTGTTTTTATTATTGAAGGGTCAACTTATCAAATTGTCAGACCAATTAAATCTTCCCTACCCCTCCCTATTTTAGATTGGTTTGATGGTAGGCCGAATAAAGGGGACACGTTGCCCTGATTTAGCACTCATATTTGTAAACTTCAACAACACTCAATCACTGTTCAACTTCAAGTATGTATTTAGGATTGTGATTGTTTGTATTCATAGGTGGTATTGAGCAAGATTGAGATAAACTACTCTCAAGCCCCATCTTTTTTACATCAATAGTATGCATATATATATATATATATATATATATATATATATATATATATATTTATATAATAAAAGGTAAAATTATATTATATTTATAAAAGCATCATTGTTAAACTTTTTTAACAAGAAGATTTTTGAATTCTTGTTTAGTAGTGAAAAACTTATAGGACATTTTGATAACAATGCTTTCTTAATTTTGATAGTAGAAATTTTATTTGAAGAATTAAAAGTTATTAAAGAGAGTTTAGATTCTTTTAATTTATATTTCTTTCTTTAAATTTAAATTTTTCTTTTGTTGAATTTAAAATTTATATTATATAAATTATATATTTAAATTTTATATAAATAAAAAATTATTTAATAAATTATTAAAACTTAAAAAGATTAATAATATTTACTACAAATACATAAAATATTAATTTTAATATATCTCAATAATATATTAAATGATTTTAAATTTATATAAAAAAATTTACGTGTGATCTATATAATATAGATTTTTAATAATAAAAAATTAAAACTTTATTAAAAATATTTGACAGTTAATTGAAATTAAATTTTAAGATATTTAAAATATACTTGTTTTCGCATTTGATCCACCGCCATTCATTAAACGTCTATGTCAATTCTACCTCTTATAGCTTCACATTCGCGGCATGTCTTGAACTTTCCAAACACATGCTTAATTGTTTTTATAATGCGACGACTTATAATTAGGGATGACAATTAAACCCAGATTCAGTGGGTACCCGCAAAAAAAACCACAATGGATAGAGTAAAAACCCGCATAATGGATATGGGTACGACTAATTACTCGCAAAATTAAACGGGTATGGGTACGGGTACGAGTACTATAGTATCCACCCCGCACCCGCACCCATATTTATCTAAATATATTATTTATTTATTTATTTATTATATTAATATTTAATTTAATTAATTGTTTTCCTTTATGTTTTAATATCTATTAATATCATTGGACCATTACAATATTTATAATCAAATCAAAAGATAAACGTTTGCAAATTTTTAAGAATTTGATTATGATGAATAGTTAAATAATTGCGACTTTATAACTAATAATTATATCTTATTAGTTGTGTCTTTATAATTATACTTGCAATTTATAAATTGTTTTTACTGATTTCAAATAATATTGTTGTAAGACTTACAACTTCATAAAATATTATTATGGATATTTGAATGTGTATTGTAACAAGTGTTTATTTGAAATGTTTTGAGTTTGAAAATATTTTGGTTTATAATATTTTATAATTTAATTTATGATATTTGGATAATTTTTAAATGGGTAAATACCACATATAGTCCCTTAACTTAATTTCAGTTAACGTTTTAGTCTTTTATCTTTTTTTTTTCC
>JBBPBT010000347.1:3416969-3428807 GCA_037974875.1 Cicer bijugum | reverse complement strand
ATTTAAACTTCATTCAATGGTTTGAACATAAATTTAGTTATTGATTTTTAATACTTGATTATTATGTTTTTTTTATATATATATTTTATGATAATTTATAGTTGATACATTTTAATTAATAAAATTTAATTAAAATATTATGATGTATTTATATGCAATAAATTAAAAAAATATTAATAATTAAATCAAATTTGTATTAAAAATTATATTTTTTATTATTAATTTTTTAATTATAAATATATAAAAAACAAAAATTAGTAGAATGAAGAATAAAAAATAAATAAATTCTAATAGTCACACATCATAATAAAACAAAGTCAGTGTTACATAAATATAAGCCATCAACTTAAAATTTTGGGCTTTGTTTTAATATATTAATATTAATATTTAATATTGATGTAATGAGTTTTACCTTCTTTTAATTATTTATTTGATGGATAACTAGAAAATGATCCCTGTACAAAATTAGGTGGCGAAGTAATGCTAACGGGATGGATGGGGTCATATAGGTGTGGCTATAAGCTTACTAAGAGCAAGAGTGAGTGAAGAAGACACTCATTCTGAAATGGGAGTGAGAAAGTATTTGTTAGAATGTATTCCATTTGCAGCAATGGTGATTGTGGAGTTCCTTGCCGTTGGGTTAACCATATTGAGTAAAGTAGCCATGTCTACAAAAGGAATGAACCACTTTGTCTTTGTTCTCTACTCCAATGCTCTTGCCACTTTTATTCTCCTCCCTTCCTCTTTCCTCGTCAACAGGTCAATTTCTCTTATTACCTTCTATCCTATTCATTCCTCTTCACCAATAATAATAACATCATCAACTTCTCTTTCTACTTTTGTTAGCAGATCAACAAGACAATCTCTTTCTTTCTCCCTTCTTGGCAAATTTTTCCTCATAAGCCTTGTTGGGTATGTATTCATTCAAATGTATTAGTTATATTTTTATCTGTTGGGTCTAAGTAATTTCTATCTCTTTGTGAGATGAAAAGAATTACTAAATACTACAAATGAAGAATCTTGATCATTGGAAATTTGCAGCATAACTATCATGCAGAATTGTGTTTTCATTGGTATAAGCTACAGCTCTCCCACCCTTGGATCTGCTATGAGCAACTTGACTCCGGCAATCACTTTTGTTCTTGCAGTCATCTTCAGGTAAGTCGGTGTGTTGGAAAATACTTTGGACAAAGTGTTGCTAGCACTAGAACATAAACTACGATGTTGGGATGTCCTTGTGCTAACTAATAACTATGCACAACAATTATATTATTTTACTGTTTTTAAAACCATTATAGGATGGAGAAGTTGGATGTTGGAAGCTCGATAAGCCAGATCAAAATAGTGGGGACAGTGTTGTCTATCTCAGGAGCATTACTAGTAACCCTTTACAAGGGTGCTCCCATTGGCAGCTTTCAAACTCAACCCTCTACATCGCAACCATTACTGTCCCTATTGGCAGAAACCAGTAACTGGGTTATTGGGGGTATCTTCCTGGCCACTGCCTCTATATCTTTTGCAATATGGAATATAGCTCAGGTGAGACGCCTAGTTTGACAGATATTTAAACCACTAAATAGGGGCAAATGTCTTAGATTCTATTCATGATATATGAGAATATGGATCTGATGTAGTTGAGCAAATTTGCAGGCAGCAATTCTTAAAAGTTATCCATCTCAGTTGACCATAGTGGCATTCTATAGCCTGTTTGGAACCATCCAATGTGCAATACTATCTCTGGTTGCAGTCAAAGATCAAAATGCCTGGAATCTAAGTTCTGACATTGAGCTTATATCTATAATCTATTCAGTAAGCAAGTAGTAGGAACCAAATTAAAAGTTAAGAAAGCATATACATAAACAAGTTTGCAATCATAGAGGGTTTATTGCAGGCTATGCAATCATAGAGGGTTTAAAGCATGTACATAAATAAGCATGTACTAATTCTTAAGTGAAAACATTATTGCAGGCTACTTTCGGAAGTGTAGTGACATTTTCCGTACTGACTTGGTGCATAGATAGGAAAGGACCTTTATTTGTTACTATGTTCAAGCCTGTTGGGATTGCCATTGCTGCCTTTATGAGTGTTGCCTTCCTTGGTGAAACACTCCATGCTGGCAGGTAATTATCATTTCGTAAATATCCTGTGCTATGTAGTATGTTGTTTACCCCGATGATGGGAATTTTTTAATCAAACATCAAGTACTAAACAACAAGAATGCATTGTTGCACAAAGATGAAGAAACACATACAACCACAATTTACTTTTGACTAAATTGTGGTTGTCACTGATTCTTTGCTGTGTCCGTGTTTGTAAATTCAATGCAATCAACATTTCACCCAAACATCTATAAATTTTACTAACACCTGCTTTTCGTTGACTGTTTTGTTTCCACTCTACTTCTAGTGTGATCGGTGCACTAGTAATCGCCGTCGGATTTTATACAGTATTGTGGGCACAATCCAAAGAGAGATATGGGAAAGACCATGAAGTTGATGAATTGTCACCATCCTCATCTGACCAAGCAAGTCCTCTACTAGAGTCTCCATGAAAACAAACACAACCATTGGCTGGTGTCTACTAATTCGTTTTTATCAGTTCATTCAAGTCAACAGGCATCAGTTATGAAAGCATTTCTACTTTTCAGAAGTATAGTTTGTTTTGTATTACTCGCTCTGGGAAAATCTAAATCGTATTGCATTGGTTAAAGTAATGGAAAATCTTTACATTGATCAATGCCCTCCAAACAGAAAACAATTTAAATTTGTGAATCCTGCTTAGCTATCTAACCTACCATCCCCTTCAAAAAGGGACTCATCTGCCCCAAAAGGCATTAGTACATATAAAGAAGCATTCTGCAACTCCTGATAACATGTAGGGAATCAATCTAACAAAAATTAAGCCAAGCCTACACATCTGCATCTAGATGCAGAATGTACAAGATTATGACTTGAGATCATCAGACATTGCCGATGGAATGCAGTGTGTTGTAAGAATATCTAGTGTGGCAGCTTTTGCAGTCTTCGTGCGAAGGACCACTATCTGCATAGGTGATGATTAGTTAATAAGTGTTAATTAATGCCATTTTCATAAGCACACAAGGCAAGAGTGACCAATAAAGACGGACCTGCTCATAATCTAGATCAAATTTCAGATACTCGTCGTCGCAGCTCTCTACCATAGCGGCCAAGCTCTTAAGATTTTTCACAGGTTTACCGTTAAAAGCAACAACCTGCAGAAATACACAGAATAGAGCACAGTGAATAATGAAGGGTTTAAGCCAATAGAGTAAACAATATTCAACAAAGAAAGAAGAAGTATGAAACATTGCCATTATCAACCTGGGTGTTAACAATATCTTCATATCCGATGTTGATATCAGCCACCAGCACCTGAATGTAACAGATAATATGACTTGATAAGGTACTCGGGAAAACAACAAAAAGAAAAGACTTGCAGAAAAGGTGTACCTGAGAAACCACAACAAGTTGTTCATCTGGTGATTGTGGCATTGCATACAGCAGTTTCTCCAAAATCTTTACTGGAGCTTCATACTCATAGTCCTTTCCATACTGTTTATACATGAAAAATTGAGTTGGAAAAGAATGGACCCACAAGAAAGCTTAGCAAATTTGTTTGAAGAAATTTACAAATGAATGCCAAAAATAAGGTAAAATATAAAGCTGCAAATTACAAGGACTATAAACTGCTGTTGTCACAACACCTCAGAGTGAAACATTTGTTCAATGGTCGAAATGGGGCTCACACTACTTGCACTCCATACCACTTTATTTTGGATCTCAGTTTTATAACTGTTGTTTACGTCGTCCACCCCCATCTCCAAACACCCAATTGATCCAGATCCAAAACTGGAGACCTCAAATCTTAAGCTTCACTACTTACTTATATTGAGCCATATACTGTTAAACAGATCTTGTCTCATCCTCCATGACTTGCTACAATGCAAGAAGAATATGCACTTATGCAGCCCTAAACAAACAAAAAATGGATGTTGGTCAACCTACCACCTAAAAGGAGAGCTAAAAAGCTGCAAAAGGATATTTCGGATCAAAGAAAGTTTTTTGAATGTTTAAATCAGCAACCAGGATTGGATTATATGGAAACTTCATCACCGGCAATCAACCCAGGCGCCATGTGTATCATTCTTGCACATTGGCTCTCACTCACAAGTGCTTATTCAGCAAATTGGGGTTAATTATGCCTTCTTAGTGGCTTTCTCAATGTTACCCGGTCCAACCAAGTGTTGAAGCGTCTAATAGAACTATAGTTTACAAATTGAACATGGCTCTCTATAGCTAAAAACAAGCATCATGTGTTTTGTATGTACTTTGAGCAAATGGGATAATTATCTTATTATTATGTTTTGCGGCCTCCCTTGCTGGCCCTCAAATCAATGAGCTCAATGTCAAGTTTTCACTCAGACATAAGGGTGCAATTGATTATTTTCTTGGTGTAGAGATCAAACATCTTTCAAAGGGTGCAACACTTCTCACCCAATCCAAATATATTATCAATCTTCTAAATTGGGCTCTCATGAAACAGATTTTCTCTGATCCATATCCTCACAAGACAATTGTCGGTGTATTACAATATGCCACTTTGACTCGGTTGGAGAGTTTTTATACTGTCAACAAGTCTACTAATTTGTCTCCCAGCCACTTAAGACTCACTGGTGTGTGCTCGACAGAATCCTACAGTCTTGAAGCCTAACAATTTACAGTGGCACCTATTTCTTCTGTGCTGATCTCATGTCGTACACTCACACTAAACATAAGCTAGACTTGTTTTCATCAGGAAAAAATTTATCAACAAGCATTCACCAAGTCAGGAAGAAATTTATCAACAGCCAGACACATTCACCAAGTCTCATTGTACTTCTAGATTTTGAGAGCGTTGTTCCGAACTGAGTGTTCTTATTATGCTTGATTTATAACCACAACCCTGTGTTTGCACACGCCGGTGGAGGATGTAAAAGTAATATAGAATAGTGTACAGTAGCTTACAAACTGCTGCAACAAAATATGCTGACTACTGAGTCCGAAAATGTGACGTAGTTAGATTGCAATTATCTTGAGCCTCTAAAACTCCCGGTGTAAACATAACCTTAAGGTACACAGTATACACAAATCTTAATAAATTCATTGTCACTTTTCATTGTAATAAACTAAACAGCTGGTGGCTCCATCTTTTATACAAGATTGCATCCTTTCCTTTGCATAGAGCTCAGTACATATTATGGGCCACTATATGTAGAAGATCCATAACATAGTTTATATTGCTATGGAAACTGAACTACATCACTCAACAATTAAAGTCACGGAATAAATTCACCATCATAGTTCACTACATCAATGTAACACTTTTAAATGTCACAACTTATGTTAAACTTCCAAAGTCTAAACATATCAATAATCTCCATCTCCTTAGATATAATGAACATGTAGTATCAAGTTTCATGGAGCAATAATGAAAGGTTTTCCATAGCAGGCAAGTATGACAATTTTAAATTATCATATAAAACAGATTATTACGTTAACCAAGAACAAAAAGGGTATTGAACTATCAGATATTTGAATACAATTTGAAGAATGAATCACAGAAAGAACATTTTAATATAAAAAGCAGTAACCCAATTGTCGAGAGTCTCACATTGGATAGTGATATAGCCAGAACTGAACAGTGGTTATATGTGAGGGAGGTAACTCTAACCATAGAAGACAGCTTTGTGGGGTTAAGTTAGACCCTAATTCTAATATGATATTAAAGCCTAAAATAGACAAGTCATGACAGACCACCTATTATCAGCTCACTTGGGTCACATTTCAGGTGTCTCCTCCAAGGCGTGGGGAGGTGTTGAGTGTACCACATTGGATATTGATATGGCCTGAATAGTGGGTGCAGAAAGCAATTGTCACCTTACAAAATACTATTGTAGGGTTGAGTTAAGTCCAACCAAAATTTTAAGATAGTATCAAGGTCTATTCTAGAGCTGTCGGGTCACACATTCTAGGTCCACCCAAGTCATACTCTAAATGTTCATTTTTGGGTGTGAGATCGGTATCAAGAACCCCACATTGGATAATGATAAGGCTTTAATAGTGATTATAGGTGGGAGGCAAACTAACCTTACACGCATATTTTGTGTGTGTTGAGTTAGACATAGCCCAAATTCAAAGAAAAACTAACAGTGCCACCACTAGACACCAAATATTTGAATAGTTAAAGCATAGGTACAATGGATTAACCACAAACCTCGGAGCGAAGATAAGGAACCGAAACAGTTGAAAAAACAAATCCTGCAACAATGTAATATGAGGGAGGCTTGCCCTTGCTGTGTGCTGGAATAAGCCTTCTATGACCATCAAGTTTAATATTGAATTTGAGAACATTTGAATTCCGCAATACTTTGATTGCAGCATCATCGCCAGTATATTTCTGCGATATGAGATAACTGAAACCAATGCGCTCTCCATGGCGAAATGGAACTGAAAAAGAACACCAGGAGCACAAAGCTTTATACTGTCAAATTCAAACCATTGATATATTTCACGTTGGTCACAGCAAAGATGATTAATTATATACTGAGTCTCATAGAAAACGGAGATCAATAATATAGGCAACGACTTCATAGTTCAACTGCATAATGAGACCTAGAAATGGTTGAGTAATGTATTATGACTGATGAGTGATGTCAGAGTTTTGTGTCTCCTCCGCTTTGTAACTAAACTGAAATTTGTAGAACAAAACCTAAACCGTAACATAACACTAATTCAAATAGCCAGTGTTAAGGATGAACAGAAATGCAGAGAAATGGATTCCGCCAATTCTATACTAATAGTTTGTTGAAAGTTTCCGGCTATTAAGATATTTTTCCAATGCTCTTTCTTATTCACAAAATTGACAGCTTATGCAACAGATCCAAATCCAAAATACATTGTGGAGCTCTGGCATGATGAATGAATGTTATAATTGTGTCAAAAAGAGGTATAAGTTTAACACTGCTTTCTCCTATCATAGTTGATCTCAAATAAGAACCGGTAAGACCTCCAGAAGGGTTTTTAGTAGCTAGCAAGACAAATATATACTACATAGCATACATAGATGTATGAAACTGAACTATAAAAATTCACCTGTTCCATCGTTGGCAATATCAACCCCATCAAAGCTAAGGATAACATCTGAAGGTTTCAAAACCTTATATTCAGGAGAAGTGGGATCTATTCTTCTTATACGCACACCTTTCTGATCAGATTTCATGCCCATTGACATTCGTAGATCAGGATTTTCCATTTTCTGCCACTCAACCCCAAGAATAGGGAACCCTATAACAGAAGATTGAGAAAAATTAGTCAAAGCAGATAAAACTTCAATACTGAGGTTTTACAGCGCTCAGCTAACAGCTTCAAAAGTAAAATCTACATCTTAGTTCACAGCAACTACATACCAGTATATCCTCCATTCTTCTCATAATCCTGGATGAAATGCATGATAACTGGTGTTGGAATGACATAACCTATATTCTCCACATCTTCATGTTTGAGGGACTGAAATGCTATCCCCACACAGTTTCCTTTACCATTAAATGCAGGTCCACCAGAATTTCCAGAATTTATAGCAGCGTCTATCTGCAAAAAAACAAAATTGATGAAGGAAAACCATGTCACATAAATGAGCCATAATTAAATGAAGAAAATGGATGATGAATTATTCAAACCTGTAAACCTAGAAGTTCTGTGGAACCATGGACATAAGATAAAATCTCAATACGTGATACAACACCACTGGTCACAGAGATAGTGTCTCCTCCAATTGGGTAGCCCACAACAGTTACTGCATCTTGAAGGGTAGGCAAATCCCCAAACTCCACAGGTGACATCCCTTGCCAGAACTCATCATCGTCAACAGTAAGCATGGCTGCAATGTAAGATAAAATGCATGCATTAAATTAGAATTCATATTAGAAAGTTCAGCAAAATGCCTCCTTTGTGATACTCTACTAGAGCGGAGCGGAGCGGGGATGGCCGCCGCCGCAACGCTATTCCGCTATTGCGGCGCTATTGACAACATTGTACTCTAGGCATAATATATTGGTAATTCTTGATACCCACCCCCCGAATGGATCATGCTAACTTGTCCCCTAAGGGAACATGTTAAGGATTCCACAAATAGTAATTATGAGTTGAAGAAAACAATTTTAAACTTTTTGAGAAATGGAGTGCACAATTTCCAATACGAAGTTTCTATCTTTAGTACACTAGCAAGTGACCTAAGGGCGCATGTTAGCATTTCCTACAAATTTATATCCTTAGTACACTAACAAGTGTACCTAAAGGCGCATGGTAGCATATACAATTCTTAATTTTATGCACATATAAGTGCTCAAAAATAAAGTTATGAACACCAAAAACAAATGGTGGTGCCCAAATGGCCAGCAATCAGTGGTGCATACAAGCCTGTGAGGACTCAAAGATTCATAACAAAATAAGCTTCTTCTAGCTAGCTAAAAGCCAAGGCATATAATGAGAAGGCTCCACAAAAATTATTCATTTGCTTTACATCAGAAATTATTCATATCACCATTATTGTTTTATGATTCTTATATCTCCATGCAATATTTTCCCATATCAAAAAACTATTTTTAATTGTAACTATACTCTATTCATTTGATAAATCCAATTTATTAGTCTTTAGTGAATCGCAATGCGGATAAAATATACATGTATATTCTATTCTCATTTATATAGTAAGTATACGCAGTAAACAATTATATGCAGGTATCCATCACTTATATTTATAATGCTTCTCCTCTATTATGCCCAACTTATGATTATGATGTACAACTTGTACACAGAATGATTCAGTCTTCATAAACAAAACAAGGCACCTAAATTAAAAATATTTACCAGCAATGACCAATCAAGGATTAATAAAAAATGGAACTCAATTGAATGCTGCCTTCCCAAAGACTGCAATGCACTGCTCTTGCCATGAATCACATATGCAAAAACTAAGAGCTTGTTTAGTTTGTGAAAGCATTTCTTGTTTTTATTTCCTAAAATTTGTGTTAATTTTATTCATTAATAAGGAGGTAAGAGACTATTGAATTGAACAATTGTCTACATTTCTATAAATAATGAAAATGTAAACAAAAAACTGTTTTTATTAATTCCGGAAATACATATCAGATAACTAGCATTTCATCTTTTACTTCAAGGGTCTCTCATCAAACTACATGAACACACAATTAAAAAATGAAAACAAGAAATGTTTTCACAAGATAAACTGCCCTAAATTTGCTTATAACATTAATACATTTTTCAATTTTATATGCATAAAAAGAAAAGGAAAAACAATAACAGAACGCAGGGAAATATAATAGATAGAAAGAAAAGAAGTTAGTTACCAATGTCACACTCGGTTCCAATGGCAAGAACAGTAGCCAAGTACTTAGTATCAGAGCCACGTTTCTTGAGCTTAACCTGAGTGTAATGCTCCACTGAATGCGCATTAGTTAGAACCCTTCTCCCACCTATCACAAACCCACTGCTACTGGAGCTATACTGTCTCTTCCTCTGCCATGGTAACGAAAAATTCGGTTCAGTATGTACACAGAACACTTTCACCACCGAGTCCATTGACGGCAACACCCTCGCAGACACGCTTTCCCATATAGGGTCCGCGTCCATGGCAGTAGCACCGCCGACTTCAACTGGAACCGTCGGGATAACACCGTTGCTGTCGATAGAGCGAGTAAGGCGGCGTCCCGTGGAAGGCTTTTCAGGCATTGTGGGGAGTTTCTTGGGGCGGCCACGGCGGCGACCTAGTTGGGAAGAGGCGGCGTTGTCGATGAGTTCAACGTTTCCAACAGAGAAAGGCTCGTCAATGGGAGGAGGGGAAGGGGAAGGATTGACGGCGGTGATGGGGATTTCTAGGGTTTCGGGGGTTGGGTTTTTGGGTTTGCGACCTCTCTTGCGTTTATTGTCACCCATTGAGTATTATTAATATATAGTTTAAATTTGAAATGAGGTTTGATGATGTTGTTATGTCTGAATGGTGTGAATGAAGGAATTAGTAAGGAAGGTTGATAATGCAGGGAAAATGACAAGGGAAGGAGTATGGAAAATACGACGCAGAAAGAGGAAGTGGAAATGAGGAGGGAACTGGAAACCCCAAATCAAACTTTGTTTTCGGCTGAACACTTTGATGGCCCAATCTATGACAAGTAAAATCAACGGCCTTATTATTTTTTTGCAATCTTCAATTATTTATTCCAAAAAAAGTTTTCACATTTCGGATTTTGGATTTTTGGGTAAATAGATTGATTAAAATAATTGAGGCCAATTATTTTTTTATTACAAATATTTACTAGATAGACTTTAATGTTTAAAAAGACTTACAAATATATTATTAAATTATTCACTATGAGGTCTTTGTATCTATATTAGATTAACTTTAATGAATTAAGTGTTAGATTTTTAAGTTTTATTAAACAACGGTAATGATTTTTAATTTAATAGCTAAGATTAAAATTTGTAATGAAAAAAATGTAAAAATTCTTTTATAAGAATGAAAAATATTATAAGTCTTAAAATTATATATGATATCTCTCATCGTATTATCATGATTAATCTCTTTCATCTATAAAATGTAAAAATTATTATTAAATAAAATATGACCAATATTTTTATTCACACTAATTTATATTTATTACAAGAGACTTAGATTTTATATTAGAAAAATCAACTAATTATTTATAGTTATCCATATTGATTCAATCTATAAGCGACGCAAGCAACATGATGCATGCGACAAACAATTGTCATAGGCAAAGTGTGAGAAATTGCCTTTCCAAGTACCACCTCAAGGTGCCCACCTCCATTACTCCATACAATGTAACAAACGGTCACACTCTAGAAAAATTATGCAACTAAGTGTTATAGGTCAACTAAATATGATATATCATTTTTAGCATGTTGATGCAATGTAATTACTATGTGATTTCAAAAATTAAATTTAAATTCGTCTGTTGATTGGTCTGTTTAACTAATACAAATTATTTTGTCATATATTTAAACAAATTTGTAGACTTCACACATCAATTTATTGAATGCATTGTTGACACATAGAAACTTCAAAAATGTGGTTTTCGTGTAAATAATGATTTCATCGATGTGTGTCAATATTTTAAGTTTTAGAAAACTAAACTCTTTTGATCCTTACTATCCCAACGAAAAATGTGTAAACTTAATGAATATATGAATATCTATATTTATGAGGATACTCGAGATAAATAAATAAACTAGACACATGATGCACAATTGTTTCAAAATATAAGTTGGTTTTGATTCTTTTCTATAAACAATGATGCATGATGTTTTTCCTATAAAAGGTCTCAAACAACAACTCGTTGTATCATTGGCACATGAGTTTGTGTGTAATATGGTAATTACAACTTGATAGAGGTGGAATATGGTGCAAAATAATTAATGTAATGCTTTATTTATTGAATAATCTTTCACTCACCCTTCACTTTTCCAAAGCATATCAAAAACTATTTTAATTTTTTTACTCCCTTCTACTTGATAGTCGAAATTTTTAAAAAGTCTAAAAGAATTTTAAAACTTTAGACGAAGATAAAACTTTTGAAAGGCAACTTTTTTTAAAAAAATTATGGATAAATGTAAAACTTTTAAAATGCATTTTTATAAAGTTAAAAAAAATTCAAAACTTTTGACAAATGTAAAATTTTAGATATGCAATTTTTTCAAAAGTTTTTAAAAAATTGAAACTTTTGATCAATGTTAACCTTTTAAAATG
>JBBPBT010000347.1:3401731-3413744 GCA_037974875.1 Cicer bijugum | reverse complement strand
TAAATTAAAAAGAAAAATAAAATTTATTTAACGAAAACTTATATTAAAGATTTATGAAAAGATAATAAACAGGCATACAATTGAATGCGTGAAAATGATGTAATATAAAAAAAATTATAATAAAAATTAATATAGAATAATTTTGATTTTTTAAAAAAAGTAAAGATAATTATATTATTTTATGTTATTAACATAAGTAATAACTATTTTTAACTTTTTATTTTTAATTAGAAAATAAATTTTGAACACAATAAATTTTTAAAATATGAAACAATACAAAATGGTTGTTGATTTAAAAAAATAATATTTTTTAATAGAAAAATCTAAAATAAAAACACTCAATATTTATTTTAAATTATTATTTTTGAAATGACATTCGTTATGGAGCGAA
Organism: Cicer bijugum; assembly: GCA_037974875.1. NCBI lineage: Eukaryota > Viridiplantae > Streptophyta > Magnoliopsida > Fabales > Fabaceae > Cicer > Cicer bijugum. The sequence continues at coordinate 3,413,353 of JBBPBT010000347.1, read as the reverse complement.
TATGGTATATAATTGACGTGACGTATGTTCGATTAAAATCTCCATTTATTGCTTGCTGATAGTGACACGGTATGTAGTTGTTTTGAAATTTTAAAATGACAAACTCTTAAAAGGTGCACTTTTTGCACCCGTGAAATCCTATGGTGTGAAAAATAGCATTGACAATGAGAAAATAGTAAGAAAATTGATTATCCATCCTGATATGCAAACAGGGAAAATTCACTTCATTCCCAAGGAAAAAGCAAAGCATATTACATTGCATGTGCATAAGCCATAAAGTTGTCCCTCAGCACATGGATGAGAGCGATACAATACAACAGTAGCGAAATGATACGACCAATGTTAAGAATATGAAGAAAAAAAAAATAGCTTTGAAAGGATGGTCTAATATATTGCTCCAATACACCAAAGTAATTCATTTATTTTTTGTTATAAAATCTTAAAACTCTTGTATTGAGTTCTATAATTTTAACTTATATATTAATATTTTTTTTACATTAATTTTATTAAAACTTAAGATATCAATTTATGTATTTTAAGATACTTTTAAATATACTGTACAATATTTTTATTTAAGAATTATATCTCACAGGTTTTTCATGTTATATTTTTATAGAAGAGTACGGTAATATTTTTCATCGAATTCTTTTTTATTAAAGGTAATATTTTTATTAATTGTAAAACTATTATTATTGTTAATTCCAATCGATGTCGGAGAGAAACAATGTCAAACCACACAAACTTTGAAGAACAAAGTAAAGGGTGTCGCGACGCTATAGTTGCTCTAAATCGTGAAAACTATGTTTATTTGAGGACAATTGTTAAGCGATGTATATGTTTAATAGAATAATAAAAAAAATAAAACTTATTTATATCATTGTTATAAAAAAATAACTTTTATAATTATTAAAATAATTAATTAAGTGTAATTAATTTTTTAAAATTTTTGTATAAAACACAAATGAAATTTATTAAATTTTTTATTCTTAATGTCAAATGTTTAAGTATTAAATATTCTTGAAATAAACAAAAAGGATATATTATGAATGATAACATTAAATAATTTAAAAATTATTAATTTTTATTTATAATAGTGATCAAAATTCAAAATATTTTTTTTTCTACTTATAATAGTCATCAGAGAATATATGCCATACACAATTGAGTAATTTATTTATAAGTATTTATAGTAAAAAATTAAAAATATTTTAAATCATTTATGTTTTTAATTATCAAATAATGTGTGACCCTTTTTTGTATTAAAACGATATTATAAACACATATTTTTATTTTTGTTAAATGCTAGCAATTTGATTCGACTCATTAATTTAAATCACACAATTCATCAAAATCAACAATTAATTTTTTGACTCTTTAAATCAATAATTTAACTGTAGTATTTACATAAAATAATTGTTTCATTAAGAAAAAAAACAAGGATGAAAAAAAAATATTTTTAACATAAAAGTAATTATCGTTTTGCTTTAAATAATTATTAATTATATATCTCTATTACATAATCCTTAACTAAATATAATCAACTATTAAACACACAAATTTTACCTTTTAAAATTAGCCATGTTATATATCAAATCAGTCAAACTATTTATAATTAAGTTTAACTTATTTAATAAATTAAATTTAACGTATTAATATGTCGTCAATTTTTAATATTGTGATGTAGATAATTGAAACTTTATCATATTTATTTGACACTTAAAAAAATTAATCAAATTTAATAGAAGAATTAATATATTCAATACATCTAATCGTTATATATTAATTTTGAATTTAATTTTTTTTCCAATAACTAAAATAACCTACATCTAAAATATCATAAACTAATTTTGATCTTTACTTTTAATTTTAAACATCACTTTGTCATCTTTATAAATTTAAAGAGCACATTACCCCAACCCTATAATTTGGAATAACAAATGATGAGTTGATCTATCCCTTAGTATTATTTTTTGACAAGTGATATTTCCCTTAACTTGAATAAGCTCTCTAGACTTCAACACTCGTCCTCTTCACGCGACTCTGCCCTTTTTCCGCTCCCAATAGTCAAACCAATATCCTCTAAATTTTTTACTTATTTATTACTCCATAGTGACAGAATAATTAATCCATTTAATTATTTCACGTGCACTAAAAAAATTAATAATGTAAGAGAAATAATATTATTTTTATTAATTATTAGTTAATTTACTATTATATTGATATGAATACGAAGAAAAATAGTTAATACTATATTAAATTGGGACAAATATTTTTTTTAAATTACTAGTAGTCAATTATTACAGCACGAATTAAGTAATAATCATCCTTCACGTATTTTCGAGCTAATATATTCTCTAATTCTTAAAAGAAATGAATAGTACAGTTATTATAGTTTTTTTTATATAAAAATAATAAATATTTAATTTATGTTACATCATTTAACATATGAGTAAATATATATACAAAATTATAGCAATCAAACAAAATAAAGAAGATAATAAGTAGTAGAGTTGTGCATAGTTGATTTTTAAAAAAAACTAAACTATATACATTTTAAAATCAATATATGGATTTTGATTGATAACTAAATCTATTATTTGGTTTAAAACTGATTATAAAATCAATTGTAAAATTAGTTATGGTTAAATAACCAGTTTATAATTAAGCAACTGATTTTAAAAATTTTAATTTTAAAATCGATATTTTTTTTCAAAATCGGTTAAAGTTTGATTATTTTTTAAAAGATTATTTATTCATAGTTTAAAAATCGGTTATTTAAAAAAATCGATTTTTTTGATAAATTTTTTTAAAATTTGTCTCATCAAATTTTTTGAGAAAAAATTCAATTTAAAATTTTTTTCAAAAGAAAAAGTTTTATTTTATTTTATTTTTTTCCGATATTTTTCCAAAAAAAATAAATTTCAAATTTTTTTCAAGAAATAAAATCTTAAAAATAACAAAATATTGGTAGTAAATAAAAACCAAATCCAAATATAAAACATATGTGGATATCCAATCAATTTATAAATAACTGGATTATAACTATATATTTTTAACCTAATTTTTAAAATGAATTTGAATTTGGGTCTTATAACTGAATTTTTTGCACAATCCTAATAAGTAGAATTGGGTATGCCGGCTGATCTGACCTGATTAACCCACTCAACATAAACCTATACGTTTAATGGACTTGAATGACACGTTCTCGAATGTTAACTACCGATGACAACATAATCCAATATTATTATAAATTTTAAATTTAATATATATGTATATAATAAATATACTTAATATTTTGTAAATATTATAATCACATTTCTATAAAATATTTTTTATTTTATTATTATATAATAATAATTATACAATAATGAATCTTAATTTCACAGTCGCTAAAAAATAAAAATAAATACGAGTTTCCTCGGTTAATCGGGTGCGAGACTAAGAAAGGGAAAATGTGTCTCTTCCATGTTGCAATGTTTAGTGCTAACGATTGTAATGCTTTGGGTTGAATTTGTCAGAGGTTAATCTATGATCAAATGGGTTGATTTACTGATCATAGAAAAAAAACACAAAAATTGATATATTTAAAAAATATCATATTTAAATAAATTTAAAAATCTACAATTGTTGACAACTTTATGTGATAAAGACTAAGTAAGAAATAAAAGTCAAAATTAATCCGAAAATGAACTATAGTAATCAAAACTAGCATTAAAAATATAACAAAAAATGCAATAAAATAAAAATTTATAATATTCTAAATTTTTCTGTAAAGAATTATTTAAAATTTTGAAAAATACAAAAATTACTGATAAAAGAAATCTTTAAGAGATAATTATTTAAAGAGTTTTTTTATTGGATTTAAAAATAAAATCTAATATATTTATTTATATTTTATGGAATAGAAAATTTAATTAACAAAAAATAAAGTTACTACTCTTATATCTATTAAAAAGTTCATTATCTCTAGCTAGGTGGTTCCAAATCCAAATTATGGAGTCCTCTCACAATGTGGTGCCATACACGTGGACAAGGTTCTACAATTTTAGCTACGTTGAAGCTGGTTTCCACCCCCTCACATTTGACTGTTTTGTATTAATTAGTTTAATTTCCCTACGTTGAATTCATTGTCGGTATACAAATTGAATCCAACAACCATCACCATCACCATCATGACTCATCCCCACGAGCCTTGCTCTTTCTCCTTCTATAATGCCACTACCGAAACCGAACAACAACATAACATTAAAAACTAAAATAAATAAACCATAATTATGAAAATGTCTGAAATTAAAGTAGTGTTTATAGTCTAGTCAAACTAGCGTTAAACACATAGAGTTAGAAGACATAATATATGATAGTTGTAATAAATTTAAGTATTTAAAATTTTAATGGATATAGACGAATTTTAGTTTAGCATAATTGAAAATTAAACGTGAAAAGATAGATTTCCTATTATAATAACTCGTGTGGTTGCATTCACCTAGAGAGAGAAAGGAAAATAATTCTTTCTAGTTTATGGTAGAGAGAGAAAGTGAACTTTAGCTCTTTCTGTGTACTCCTTTATCGTTTCTGAACTTCAATACCTTTTCCTTTCACACACTCTCTCAGAACACCACCGTCTGAGTTGTCTTTCACTCAAAAACCTTCTTTTTTATTTTTCATATATATGTTTCTGACTCTACAGTCTCTTGATTTTACTAGCTGAAAGAAACATCGTTAAAAGGTATTTTTTTTTTTTTTTATATATATTTTTTCTCCCTCTATTAAACTTCATAATTATTGTGACTGTTTACTTTTCAAAACCAAAAAGGACTTAAACTCTATAGTACTCTCACACTCACAGTTACTCACAGATTTGTGTTTTGAATACTTGATTTTTACAGCTAATTGTTGAGTGTCAAAGTTAGGAAGTGATGGCAGGAGGAGCTCCGGCACCTAAAGCAGATGAACCACAACCACATCCACCGAAGGATCAGCTACCAAATGTTTCTTACTGCATAACAAGTCCTCCTCCTTGGCGTGAGTAATTTTTTTTTTGGCAACTTTTTAATTTACTTTGAACCTGATTCTTAGTTGATAATGTATATGGCATATTTTAAAGCATGTGTTTTTTATCCAATTGTTTAAAGTGGCTTTCTATTTATATTCTTTCCTTTTAGTGTGCTTGATAACTGATAAGAAATACTATTATAATTCTAATAAAATAAAATATTTTTTTACCTTCCTTTGGGTTATTATAATTCTCTACATTTGGGAAGGCATGTGGAGGAAATAAGGGGAAAAATCAGAGTAAAAAAATGATTCCTTTATCAATTAAGTCATGACTAGTCTTGCCTATTAGTTTTTATTTTTCAGAGTAATAGTAATAGTAATAGTAATAGTTGTGTTTGATTGAGAGACTGGGTTTTTGGTTTATGCAAGTGACATTAAAGTATTTTTACTTCTCATGTGATTGAAAATTGGAGCCAATTTGATGTCTTATTTTCGAAATGATTGAATTTCTTTTGATCTTCTTGGTTTGGCTTTTTTAATTATGTTGTAGTTCTGTATACGTTTTGATGCTTTTCCCAGCTGTGTTCAGATTATGGATTGGATGCTTCAGAATCATTTTGATGCTATGCTACTTTTAATTGTTACCTGATGCAATAATCTTTTAAAATACATTTTACTGGTGAATTATAAGATCATTTTTAAAGTAGCATTAACATATTGTTGAATTTGGAGCATTATTGAGGCCAGCAGTTGACAACTTCTGACTGGACTAAACAATATCGATTTTATGGCTAAATTAAATAGAGAGTTTCTTCTCCCACCCTCCGATGCTCTTCAGATTGGGCAATCCGGAGGTATATTTTGGAGGCTTTTGAGAATACAGGGGGTGGGAAAAGAAGCTACCACGTAAATATAATATCATGTTGAAGATATGACTGGTCCTTCTGCCTTTCTTTTGCTTACTAAATTTGATGTGAAATTTGGGGCTATTCTGATGCAGCTGAGGCCATTCTTCTTGGTTTTCAACATTATCTTGTGATGCTGGGTACAACCGTGTTAATTCCTACTTCTCTTGTTCCTCAGATGGGAGGTGGTAATGTAAGCATTAACAAATGAGTTAAATATACTTAAGGAAACAATTTTTTAGAGGGATATTTGACCCTTTGATTGAAGTTTCACCATTGTCCTAGCCAAAAAAAAAATCTATTATTTTTAAACAAGAAGAGGATTATAAGTCCATTTTATTTTTTTGCAGGAGGAGAAAGCAAAAGTTATCCAAACAGTACTCTTTGTGGCCGGAATCAACACATTGGTGCAAACTTTGTTTGGAAGCCGATTGCCTGCAGTAATTGGAGGGTCTTATACCTTCGTTCCGACAACAATCTCAATCATTCTTGCTGGTCGATTCAATGATGAGCCAAATCCTATAGAGGTTTTGTATGAGAACAATTCTTGCTACAAATTTTGCACGGTTGATATGTCATATGCTTGCTGGGTTACTTTATTGTATTGTAATGAAATCAATCTGAACCAAGTCTACTGTGATTTGACCTTGGAATGAAACAATTTGAAGAAAAAAAAATGAAGAAAAGAGAATCAATTTAATTTAACAAGCAGAATATGAATTAGATTTTGGTGCTAAAGTAACTGTTGGATCACTATTTTTATTTTTGTGTGCATGAATTGTTTGATCATTCTTCCCCTGCTTTTTTGCCTTATTCTTTCCTTTATTCAGAAATTCAAGAAGATAATGCGGGCAATCCAAGGCGCTCTTATTGTCGCTTCAACCCTTCAAATAGTACTAGGGTTTAGTGGTCTTTGGCGTAATGTTGCAAGGTTGGTCTCATGTTTTTAGTAAGTGGCTGCGTTATACTTTCTTGGTTTTTACTCCCTCTGGTCTCGAATATAAGCATAAAAGACTCAGTTTTTGGTCTCACATACAAGAAAACATAATTTACTTTGGCTCTAATTAATGATATGTATCATAAAATATGCTTCTATTAATATAAGTTATTTTTCAATAACTCTTTTATTCTCATGGAATAAGTTCTTATGAAGGGCAATTTTCATAATGCACTTACACATTTTATGAGATCAAGGAGGTTAATTGCATTTAACTAAATTTCATAATAAGTGTGAAGTTAGTTATTTTTGCTTATAATCAAGACAAGGGGGAGTATACGAGGCTTGAAAATGTCCAAAGTGGAGTGTAAACTAGATTTATGATGCTACCACATGCACATTTGTTGCTCACTTACTCTTAGCTGTCCTGATGTTTGAATATCATATTTTGCTGATATGCTTCAGTGATTTGTGATACAGAATTTGTATCAACTATTTAGTCTTCAGAAACTGCAAAGATTAAAATAACTTAATATTCTTGTGATTGAACGTAATATTCCCAATTATGTGAGCTCAACTTCTTGCTTCAGGTTCCTAAGTCCACTTTCAGCAGTTCCTTTGGTATCTCTTGTTGGTTTTGGGCTGTATGAGTTGGGCTTTCCTGGGGTAAGCCTTATGTCACAATTAAATTGGTCGTGCACATTGTTAGTTGATAAATAATTAAATCTAATAATATAATTCAATATTGGTGCTTGGCTTGGGTGTAGGTTGCTCAATGTGTAGAGATTGGATTGCCAGAGCTTGTATTGCTAGTATTTGTTTCTCAGGTAAAGCTCTTTAAAATGTCAGAAATCCCATATCTATGTTTCATCTCAGCATCATGATATCTGTTCATGTTTCTTTATCTTTCTGGCATGATGGTTTCTGTGTAACTGAATTCTTTAACAATAGCTAATAATGGTTGTCATGCAGTTTGTACCTCATGTGCTCCATTCAGGAAAACACGTCTTCGACCGGTTTTCTGTTTTATTCACAGTTGCAATTGTGTGGTTATATGCTTATATCCTCACTGTTGGAGGGGCTTATAACCATGTGAAACATAAAACACAGATAACCTGCCGCACTGATCGTGCTGGCCTGATAGATGCTGCTCCATGGTGAGTTTTTGAATCTGGAGTTCTATTGACTATTTACTCTAAATGCTTCTCTTCTTTGACAACTTGTTATTTGGTGACAATTACCCAATATCCTTACGTTGTGTGGTGTACTCACTATAAGTCTTTGTTAGATTTTATCTATATCTGGATTCCATTTTTGGTATTATGAGTGATGCTTTGTGAAAGTGGAGAACATGCAATATGACAAGTCTCATTTTTACGTATCTCCCCGGTCCTTCATACAAAGTGACAGGGGGATAAACAAAGGAGTCAACCATAGGATCCAAGTAGATGGATGAAATGAAAGAATGTTAGCAACACATATTGAAATGATTGAGTGATAAATTTGGAATTATAAGATGGTGATTGGTGAAAGAGTTTCACATGGCAAATGTTAGCAACACACTCTTTCAAAAGACATTCTTCAACACATAATTTATATTTAGTCCATCTTTTAAAAATTGTTAGTTTAGGAGGCAAGTATGTTGACTTGTTGCGAAATGGACCAATCATAAAGTGTGTATCAATGTTGTTAAGTAGCAGAATTATAGCATAGCTGAATTTGCACAAAAGACTATTGTCTGCAATCCACGATATGCCCATCAATGTTGTCAATATTACATCGGTCTCATATTATGTGTCTCATTGGCATGTGCATACTTCTTAATAAAATGATTACTTATAGAAATTTTCAATGCAAAATAAGGTGTTCAGACTAAAATAATCTTGTTCTTCATTTATTATCTGTCCACCATATAATTGCAACTACTTTATTAAATAGGGTTAACTTTGAAAAAAAAGTAATAAATGTTGTATTGGTGTCATAAAAAGACATAATTTGAGACATAAAAATATTCCAAATGAGACACATACTATAATATGAAACGGAGGGAGTAGCAGTTATAGCAGCGCAGTAGCAAAATGAAATTTGATCAAACAACTATTTTCTGCCACCGACAATGCCAGTGTATTAAAAGAGTGTGTAGTTAGCATTCCTCAGTGTCACATTTCTCGTTCTTGAACCTTTTTCTTTTTTATATGATTATCATTATTTTGAACCTTAGTGCATGGACGTAACTTAATTGGTATTATACAGGCAAAATTTAATTGCATCCTTGAGATATTAGTTTCTTATTCACTGGAACTTTGAGCTTGCAGGATACGAGTTCCATATCCATTTCAATGGGGTGCACCTACATTTGATGCAGGTGAAGCCTTTGCGATGATGATGGCATCCTTTGTTACCCTAGTAGAGGTAATTCCTTTATGTGGAATTTTTCCATTTCTTTTGAAGTTGGAATAAGAGTTTTATTTGGTTCAATAATGAACAATTTTCTTCCTATACAATAATTATTCTATTAATTTCTATTTTCATAATTTTCTTAGCTCTTATGGATATGTTATCAGAGTGCGTTGCAGCTAGACATCTAGGATTATTGTTTTTGATTTTGCAGACAACTTACCTTTAGTGAAATGATCTTGCTTTCACTAGAGTTAAGTTTTGTGCTCATGTTTTATTTGTTGCAAGCAGTCCAGTGGAGCTTTTATTGCTGTTTATCGTTTCGCAAGTGCAACCCCAACACCACCATCTATTCTAAGTCGGGGTATTGGTTGGCAGGTACATAAGTAGCTGGTTCTTTTGCATTTAAATATTCACAAATCAATTTGAATGCATTTATAAACCATAGTTGTTTATAATCAAACACTGATAATATTGTTAATTGTATATTTTATGGCCGCTCTTCAGGGTGTTGGCATTCTGTTATCAGGATTGTTTGGAACTGGTATTGGATCTTCTGTTTCTGTGTAAGAATGCAACCTTTTTGTTAGTATACCCCACTTTAATTAAGATAAAACAACATCCTTGTTGATGAAAGAAAGGTGTTTATTTTTGGTTGGTTTCCTTATAGAGAAAATGCTGGTCTTTTGGCTTTGACACGTGTCGGCAGTCGAAGAGTGGTGCAAATATCCGCAGGATTTATGATTTTCTTTTCAATTCTAGGTGAGTTGAAAGTCAAAGTGCAATTAATGTTTGTAACTTGAGTATATGCTTTTCATTAACCTAATCTAGTGCATTTCTTTCCTTCAACACTAACTACTATTTCCTGACTGCGTAGGGAAATTCGGAGCAGTATTTGCTTCCATTCCTCCTCCCATTGTTGCTGCACTATACTGCTTGTTCTTTGCTTACGTTGGTATGTCTGATTTAAGATATAATAATCACAAGACATTGAGACTTTTGATTTATTTTGATGCTTACAATAAACAGCATGTAACTTTTCACACTCAATTATCATTTGTAGGTTCGGGTGGTCTAAGTTTTCTTCAATTCTGCAACCTCAATAGTTTTCGGACCAAGTTTGTATTAGGCTTTTCTATCTTCCTGGGCTTATCTATCCCACAGTACTTCAATGAGTACACATCAATTAATGGTTTTGGTCCAGTTCACACAGGAGCAAGATGGGTATGGCTATCTATTATATTGTCTGTCTATATATCTATCTCGAATATAAGCAAAAAAGTACTCAAACAAATTTTACAACTTTCACTATATTCAATGATTTCATTCCTAAAATACCCGTAAATGAAGATCCATACGGGTATTCCCTATTTTGTCTTTTCATACAATACTGTATAAATTTATTTAATGTGATTTTTATTGTTGTCTTTTCATGGGTTTATATCACTAGTGATACATAAAACCTTGGATTGATACTTAGCTTTTGTGATGAGTTTCACTTACACCGACATTGTTATGTATTTGCAGTTCAATGATATAGTAAATGTGCCATTCCAATCAAAAGCATTTGTTGCTGGAGTTGTGGCATATTTCCTGGATAACACACTACATAAGAAGGAATCCTCTATCCGGAAAGATAGAGGAAAACATTGGTGGGACAAGTACAGGTCATTTAAGACTGACACAAGAAGTGAGGAGTTTTATTCATTGCCTTTCAATCTAAACAAATACTTCCCATCTGTGTAATTTAGGTTGTTTCATCTCTAAAAAATGTCCTGATTTGATCTTGAAATAGGATCTTATTACAGGATACAGTTAAATATATCAAGTTCACTCTCACTTGCTATAGAATAGTACAAAACATTTGGTTTATAATGTAACAAAAACATTTGTTTTATTGTTTTTCATTCTGTAAATGCTGACTTGGGAAATGGATTCACGGTATTAGTGTATGCTTTATTTATCATTCATTTGATATATCGCCACGTTCACCTTCGAATCATTTGCTTTGCTTCATACCACTCTATTTCTTTTAACTCTATCTTTTACCTGTTGTTCATTTAAATTTAATATCATGGATAGTTGTATTTTTGTAAAAGTATAACGGCGAAATGAAGAAAGAGGCGTGGGTTCAAAGCAATTATTATATGAGCTGTATTTACGGGATTATTGGGTGTACATAATTATCAATTAAGATTATATGTACATTTTATTTTTTAAGAGATTGAATGTATGTTCATTATAAAGTTTTTATTTTTGTTCCTTAAGAACATTTATTAATATCTGCCATTCCTTAAGCTTGGAACAAATTCAGTAGACTTTATTTCAAAAAGTCAGATCAAAAGTGTTCAATATTCATACAATATTTTTTTTTTGGGGGGGGGGGGG
>JBBPBT010000347.1:3370658-3391728 GCA_037974875.1 Cicer bijugum | reverse complement strand
ATACAAGTACAAAAATATATGTATATGGATCAAATATAATCCAATTAGGCAAATACTTTTTTTTTTTTTGTTATTTTATTTTTTTATATATATTTTGTCATGGAAATGATTAATAAAAATGCACATAACATATCATTTATGGAATAATAGACCAAACTATATATGCCAATTACCTCTGAATTCTCAACTTTAAAAAAAAACTCACCACAAAGTTAAAGTTCTCTTCACAAACTTGCCTCACAAATATTATAAGTACATAATAAAAAACAAATAGACATGGGTATTGTAACATTGCCATTTGATGCCAAAAAAAGGTCATCATTAGGACTAATATTGCCAATGCAAAGTTGCATAGTATTACTCAGATGTTGTGTTCTCAATCATCATCCCTTGAACTTGCTCATGCTTGTGAAATTGGCTGAAATTACCCTTGTGCTTGAAGAGTTGATTATGGTGGTGTCTACAATATAGGCTATGTTCATGTGCCACATAATTTGATGGACTAATTACACAACCTCCATGTGTGCACCTAAAGCAAGACTTATGGTAAGATTTCCCATCAACACCTACCTGAAAAATAACACTACCCCTGCCATCAGTCAAATGGAAATAATTTGGATCCCAATTAATATATGCCAAGATCTAGGATATTTAATGTTCAAATCATATCTCATAAGGATTTGAACCATATATTTGGTGGACAATTTGTGCTGGTATGAGCCGTGTTATTTTGAACCTGTTAATTAAATTAAATTTTGGCTCTTAGTTCTTTAATTTATTTTTAATTAATTTAGTATTAACTTCAGATAGCTGGTTCCTAATGGAAAATCTGAATCATTGTTCCCAGCTCATTTCATGGGTATAGATTTTTTCAATTTCTAGTTCTGCTTCTATATTTAGTAACATTAATGTAATAAATGAATCATACAATATATTCACATGTATAAAGGTCTAAAATTTGGTAAAGAATACAAGAACAAGGGAGATTCTCAGTTGTGGTTTAATCTAAATAGTATATCAGAAAAAAGATGGATAAGGTTCTTTAAAGTGAAAAATAGGAATATATTCACCATTAATTTCACTTAAAGTGTACCATGATGTTAACTTAAAAAATAAAATTGAAGGATAGGATTTCCTCTTACTCACTTTAGAGGAAAACTTACTTTTAAAGGGACTTTTCACTATCAGTTGAAGTGTACTGAAGATAATTAAGTTATATACCTTTTCAATAGGGTACACTGTTTTCTTGCAACCAACACATTTTTCTTGAGTTCCAATAAACAATCTTGAAACCTTATTATTGGCTTGGACCTGTTACATGATTACTAGAGACAATTTACTATGTGCAGGGGTAATTAAAGAGACAGTTAGAAAAAACCTACTACTAAAAATTCGATTTATAGTAACTGATTTAGTGACCAAAATGTCAAATTGATTTTTAACATTAGCGACTAAACAATTAGTGATTTAGTGACATTTCATAAATTGGTCGGAAACTCTTTTAACGATTGATGTCATGTCTAATTTGAAATTAGACCGCTAAATCAATTGTCAGAGACACCAAAATATTGTGGTCTGGTCTCTATCTTAAAATTTTAGTAGTTTATGTTCATTAAGAATGATTGGAAACCTGATAAGCAGATCTTTCAAATCTAGCAACTCTTGCAATACCTACAAGCAATAATAGAAGTATGTAATATTAGAACTTAGAAAAAAAAATGTATATGCTTTAAGGAACAAGTATGTAGCAGCTATTCATTCACCTTCAAAACTTTTGTCCAAACTTCCAGTCATTTTAAAGAGTTGATCAAAATGAGGCTTACAGTATAAAATACCCTCAAAGGAACAATAATTGCTCAGCTGCACCAAGCATAAGAAAAAGAGGATTAATGATATTTTCATTTTCATGCATAACACAACTTTTTTATTTATTTTTTATTTCAAACTTTATTAACAGAAAATTGTCACGTACTACTCCCTCAGTAACGGAATATGAGAAAAAAAATATTTGAAAAATTGATATTTCTAGTCTAAGTTAACGAAGCATCGGAAAAATTAAATATGGACTTATGTTGTTTGATCTCACCTTGAGGGTACCCTTGCAATGGTAGCATTTGAAGCAAGACTTGTGGTACACTTTGTTGTCAGCAGTGAGTTGTTCCACCCAGTAGACTTTCTTTTCACATACTTTACATTTCTGTGTAGTGCCTGTGAATGATGCCATCTCAAATTAAGAGTTTAAATTATAACTTTGAGGTTTGAATGAATTTATGAGTATTTCTCTCTTGCTTGCTTCTTTTTTTTTTCCTTTCAAATTAGTGATCATGTTCATTGGCCTACATTTAAGACTTAAACTAAACAATAGTAATAATATTAATAATAATATGTTAGCTGTACTCATAATGGCTAGTTTGATGATTTAATGTGGATATCTAGCTGATAACGGCTTTGGGCCACCCCTTGCATTGGGGAGTGAGAGCCTATGCTGAAATTCTAAGAAGACTAATTAAAAAATAAAAAACTTTTAATTGAAAAACCATTTAATGTTATCAATACATTCATATGTACACTTAAATATTATATCTTTTAATATGATATTTTTTTTTAATCAATGATTTATCGTGCTTTTTAAAAATTTATTCTTTATCAGTATAAAAGATGATAAAAATCACTATAAATTCACAAACAACTGTCTAAATTTCACCTTGAGACAATTTAAAACCTAATGATATTTATATTTGTCCGTTGAACTAAATTTTAAAGATAAAAAATCTTTTATTACGGACTAATGACTTTATCTTTCTTTTTATCTTTTTAAAATACTTAGCCGAATGATTTATGGTTTGGATAAAAAAAAATAGTAAAAAACGCTGGAGAAATGTACCAGGCACCCCCACGTTTGTACCTGCCACCCCCCCCAATAATTTTTAATGACCATTATACCCTCTGTAAAAAGTATAAAAGGAAAACTATTATGTTTTAGGCCCACTTTCGAAAATTTTAAAAAATATTTGTTAACTTCGAAATTTTCAAAGTTTCGAAGCCCATTTTCAGTAAGATTTTCGAAACTTTTGTTTTTATGAAACATTCGAAGTGTAAATTTTTTCAAACAATAAACAATTTCGAAAGTTTAGTTGCATTTTAAATTTTCGAAGTTAAATTTGCATTCGGAGATTTGGGCTTGTTCTAAACTTTCGAAGCACAAACATTTGTTTCGAACCTTTGTTTCATTGAACAAAACTTTCGAACCTTTGCTTCATTGAACAAAACTTTCGAACCTTTGCTTCATTGAACAAAACTTTCGAAGCACAAACAAAGCCTCGAACATTTGGGGTTGAACTAAACTTTCGAAGCACAAAAATAGCCTCGAACCTTTGAGGTTTAAGTAAACTTTCGAAAGAAATAGCATGTGCAGGAGTTTCGAAACTTCGAACTTTTGCCCATTCACAAAACTTTCGAAATGTAAAATGGCTTGGCTTCGAAAGTTTGTTTCCATACTCCTAAAGTTTCGAATTTAATTTTCGAAAATTTATAATAATTGAAATTTTCGAATTTTTTTTTAATTTTTTTATATCAATATTATGTTATAAGTTATTATTATGTTATAAGTTAATATTAATTTATAAGTAAATATTATATTAAATTCAAGTTATGAGTAGATTTTTAATTAAATTTGTTACTAATATTGAAATTAGGTATGAGTAGAGTTGATGTTTCTGCTTCAAAAAATGTTATAGATTCTACAGAAAAATTCACCACTAATCAGGTATTAATATTATTACTGATGATTAATTATTTTGATTAAATTTTTCATCACTGATCAGTTAATGTTTTATTTTAAACGTATTTTGTAGGTATTTTCTTCTCGAGAAGATGTATTTGAATGGGCAAAAACCATTGGAATACAAAATGGAATTTTAATTGTTATTATTCGATCAGATAAAGCAATTGGAATTAGGGGAAGAAAAGACAAATTAATTTTGGGATGCGAAAGAGGTGGAAGATATAAATCACAATCAAAATCATCAGTAACTTGCTCTCATAAGGAAAACTGTCCATTTACTCTCAGATGTGTACCATTACGTGGCGGTGAAGGATGGAAAATTAGTATTCGTTGTGGGACACACAATCATGAATTACTTGATACTGTAACCGGTCATTCTTATTTGGGGCGTTTAAACGAAGAAGAGAGGAAATTTGTGAATGATATGACAAAATATAAGCTTGCACCCAGATTCATTCTAAATGCTTTGAAAGTGAGAAATGAAGCCAATGTCACTATTCCTAGTCAAATATATAAAGCAAGGAATACTTATCGATCATCATTGAGAGGTTCGTGCACAGAAATGCAGCATCTGTTGAAGTTAATAGAAGAAGAAAATTATGTGCATTGGACAAGAAGACGGGAAGATTCGGATATTTTGAGAGATATTTTTTTGGACGCATACTGATTGTATAAAGTTGTTAAACACATTTCATTTTGTTTTGATATGTGATAGCACATACAAAACAAACAGATATCGGTTACCATTACTTGAAATAGTCGGTGTCACATCTACTAGTTTGACATTTTCAGTTGGGTTTGCTTATTTGGAACAAGAGCGACAAGATAACTTCATCTGGGCATTTGAAAAGGTACGAATGTTGTTCAAATCTGAGTCTTTGATTTCTAAAGTTATTGTGACTGATAGAGATCTTGCCATGATGAATGCGATTAGTGTTGTGTTTCCTACTTCAATACATTTGCTATGTCGTTTTCATATTGAAAAAAATGTTGGGGCAAAATGCAAACAATATGTCAAAAAGGATAGACAAGAAGAGGTAATGGATTTATGGAAAAAGATTGTCTATTCGACTAGTGTGGAAGAGTATCATCATCATTTGCAACAGTTTGAGCTATTGTGTGCCGAATATATTCTTTTTGTTGATTATGTGAAAGATTCATGGTTAACACCTTACAAAGAAATGTTTGTCAAGGCTTGGACCAATAGAGTTATGCATTTGGGGAACACAACATCTAACAGGTATTTTTAAAATATGATTTGTGTTGTTTTAGCAAACATGATTTACTAGTTTATGTGATGTGTTATTTAATTTATTTGTAGAGTTGAGTCTGCTCATTGGAGATTGAAAAACATGCTTCAAACTAGTTTGGGTGATTTGTGTAAAAGTTGGGATGCAGTGAATATGATGTTGAAGAACCAATTATGTATTATTCAATCTTCTTTTCAGAAAACCATCAAGGACGTTGAGCACGGGTATAATTTACAATTTTTTCAAAATCTACATCACCGTGTATCCAGAATATGTATGAAAAAAAATTTATAAACAGTTGGAAAGGGTGAAGATTGTTGGTACTAACACTGCAGAATGTGGTTGTTCAATTAGAACAACTCATGGATTACCATGTGCTTGTGAGTTGGCTATGTTGCAGATATATGGTAATGATATCCCTTTAGATAGCATTCATGATTTTTGGAAACAGTTAAGCATTGCACATGAATTAGAGGATGAAGAATCTTTATCAGATTATGATTTTTCTGAAGAGTTGGAAGCAATGAAAGCGTACATGAAGAAACACGATGTTATAAGTCAAAGGATATTCAAAGCAAAGGTGCGTGAAGTTGTATTTCCACATACCACATCAATACTTGCACCACCAGAGAAAGTGAGAACCAAAGGAGCTGGTAAAAAGAAAAAAGAATTTGATACTCCTCGTGATCCTTCATATTGGGAGTATGTTGATGCCTCTCAAGAATCTGCAAATGCAATGCAACCATCTCAATCATCTCAACGTTCTGCAAGGCAACAATCTCAATCATCTCAACGTTCTGCAAGGCAACACTGTACAATGTCATATTGGTGTCGTTGTCTCGTAATCTGAATATGACATTTTTCCCGCTAAACAAATCACCATCAAAAGATACTTCTGCTCACTCTTTACTAGCAATTGGATTTGTTAACGACAATCATTGGGTACAGGTAAAAATAATGTTGTTTATCAAATTAATATTAAAAATTTTATTATTTAGATAAAATTAATACTTAATGTTTTTTAACCTTTTTTATTCAGATCAAATTGAAGTCTGATTGTCCTTTACCACCTACGTCACAAAAATGGAAAGACTTTTGTAGTGACACAGCAAAGACTTGGGAAGTAGCTTATGCAGCACGTATGAAACATTGGGAATGCATCGATCCATCATTTATTAGATCATCATTTGTTTCATTAAATGAAGATTAGCATATATTGTATTTAATTTATCAGATCATCGTGTAAAACGTTCTCAAGTTGATTATATTGGAAAAAGACTGAAATCGGGTTGATTTCAGGACTGGATGTAGGCTGTCATACTGATAGCTGAACTAGTATAAATCCCGGTGCACAATCTTCTAAGCTTTCCTATCGTTTTAATATTGCATGAATGATTAATCTTGATAGAGTAATAATATCTCATACAAAACACAATATATCTCAAATATGTCAAATTACATTACATAACACATATCAAATTACGTCATTATACAAAAGACTTAACTCACTTAAAATCTCATGAATTTCACTAAACGGACGAACCAAATTAATGGCTCTACGTACAAGCTCAGCTGCTCTACGATCTCGGTCAGAAGATGATGGACCAGCATGTGCAGCAGGAGATGATGGACCAGAATGTGCAAGAGATGATGGACCAGCATGTGCAGTAGATGGAGGGATGATTAAAGGATGTGTAACACTCATATACCATGCATAATAATCTGTAGTGACCTCTCCAGGAAAACTCGCAATATGATATAATCTTCGAAACGCCGCTACAGATGATTGCATAGTAGTCTGCCACACCCAATCTATACTGTTCGGCCTCGGAGGAACATCAGGAGGAATGCACTGAATACGACCGAATTGTCGAAGACATCGCTCCGGCAAATATGGTACTGATACTCCATCAAATCGAAGATAACCAGAGAACATCGAAAGCGATTCAAATGGATGATTAGCTCGATCATCATCATATGGTGTAAAGACTACATCATCGAGCATCAATGCATCAAGTCTCTGGCGATAGGTCATCAATGCATCAGTCCACTTACATGCTCTTGGAAGATGTGCAGGAACATCACCTCTATTGCCCCGCTTACAAATCCTAGGGAAATGTTCGTAAATCCAGCACTACAACATTCATACAAGTTAATAAATATATACTTATTTTAATTAATACAACTTAATAAATAAAATAATACAACTTAATAAATAAAATAATTAAATAATGGGATATACCTGTAATAGAGTCATGTAACCTCCCAACTGTCGAGTGTTGTAGATAGCCCCATCTCCCAGGTTGTCATACAGGAAAACCAATGCAGCAGTAGCCCAGGAATAGTCTCGACAACGATCCAAATTAATAAATAAACTGATGTATTTCGCCTCCACACGCGTATGTGTTTTATCGGCGAAAATTGTGCTGCCAACTAAATGCAACAGATACGTTCTAGCCGCACATTCAAACTGATTAGTTTGAATGAGACGAATATTTAAATCACGTAACCATTGCAATCTATATTGGGCACATTTATTATAATTAATCTCAGCAAATGATTCTTCCCATGTTGCACCTAAATACTCATGTGCAACTTTTGCAGCATTGTTGGTGTTCATATTCACAGGTGCACTAAAAAATTTACCATGGGGTGATATATGAAGGAGAGTCGCAACGTCGTCTAACGTAATAGTCATCTCCCCAATTGGCAAATGAAATGAGCTGGTCTCCCTGTGCCATCTTTCAACAAATGCAGAGATCAGACCAGCATCAACCATAGTCAGGTAAGCTGAAGATAGATGTAGCAGGCCAGATTCCCGAATCCAATACTGTACAGGATCTGGCACAGGTACTTCCGCAAACTTCTTCAACTTTAAGCCATGAGTAATTACTTTTAACGATCCACGATCCTGGGAGTAAACAATTAATTAATAAATTTAATTAAACAAATAAACATATAATCTTAAGTAATTATATATAAACTAAATTAAATAATTGAATTAATAAATTTAATTAAACAATTAAACATATAAACTTAATTTAAATACATTGATAACTGAATTAATAAATTTATTTAAACAATTAATTAAATAAACTAAATTATATATTTGAATTAATAATTTTAATTATTTAATTAATTACATAAACTAAACTTAAATACATTGAATTAATAATTGAATAAATATATTTAATTAAACAATTAACTATATAAACTAAATTAAATAATCATAAATTATTAATAGAATAAACAATTAAATAAATATATTTAAATTAATAAATTGAAATATACCTCTCCTTCCCATAGCCTCCGAGCCACGTGGTGTTCATAATGTGTCAACAAATGGGTCAACATCGGTCCTCCAGGAAATCCAGCATGTGCAGCAGCATCATCAGCATGTTCCATATGAGGCTCATGGATATCGTCCTCCATCTGAGGCTTAGGGACATCCTCCTCAATCTGAGGCTCATCAACATCCTCCTCCATCTGAGGCTGAGGCTCATGGACATCCTCCTCCATCTGAGGCTGAGGCTCATCAACATCCTCCTCCATCTGAGGCTGAGGCTCATGGACATCCTCCTCCATCTGAGGCTGAGGCTCAGGGACATCCTCCTCCATATGTGCATGGGCAGTAGACTCCACGACATCACATGGATGTCTTGTCTTCGACGACGCTGCCTAATTGGACGATTTGCTTCGTTTCGTCGACGATTTGATGTTGTTGGTGGAATTCTCTCTGCACCATCTCCTCTATCACCACCTATAATAAAAAATATTATAAAAGACAAATAAATAATATAATAAAACGCAATAAAAATATATTATTTAATATATAATTATTTAAATCTATTCATATATATTATATAAATATAAACTATTAAATTCAACTGATTAAAAATTTAATTTTTATTCAAATCACCTCTATCACCACCTATAATATTGCGAATAATTTGGCCGAAAGCACCTCTCATCCTAGGCACTGCAACATATAAATATATACATATTAAAAATAATTATAATCAATTAAAAAAATAATGTCATAAAAGACAACATATAATTATTTACAATAAATAATAAATAAATTATAATCAAAAATAATTATAAACAATAAATTAATTAATATAACAAAGGAATCAACTCAGCAAAAGCCTCGAAACTTTGCAGGGTTTCTAAATTTTCGAAGCTCATTTCGAATGTTTCACTATGCTTCGAAAGTTTGCATTCGAAACTTTCCTTCAACATCGAAAGTTTCATTTCGCAGGTTTTATGCATGTTTCGAAAGTTCACTTCCTTCAGTTTCGAACTTTTCTAAACATTCGAAGATTTCACCTACATTTCGAAACTTTCATTCCTACTTTCATTCCTACATTCCTACGTTTCGAAGATTTCATTCCTACATCCTTAATTTCTACGTTTCGAAACTTTCTAAAATTTCGAGTATTGCAAAACTTTCGAAAATTTCAAACACAAGCAAAGTTTCGAAAGACACATACTTTTTTAACTTCGAAACTGGAAAATCTTCGAAACTGAGGTTGGATGCACTTCGAATCTTTGATACTTCCGAATGGAGTGTGTAAAAAGTGAAAGTGAAATTTTTTTGGGGTTTTTATAGATGAGATGGAGGGTATAATGGTCTTTTCATCATGCATGTGGGGGTGGCAGGTACAATGGTGGGGGTGCCTGGTACATTTCTCAAAACGCTGGAGGCATAGCCCGATTTAAATTTTAAAGCCAATAAGTGTGGTGTTGACCCAAAAAAAGGCAACAAGTGTGGCCCATTGTGTTAAGCTTTAAGAGCTCGTCCAAAGTAATATGCATTATGACAAAAGTTTGTGTTCTTCATTCTACATTGATTAATGGTTTGGACAAAATTGAGAGTGAAAGAACTTCACATAAATTTAGAAATTAAGACGACAAGAGGGTATGGAGAAGCCTGTATACATAAAATTATTACCACAACCTCACTCATATTTGGAAGTAGAAAGCTTGCCTACTTAATTGTCAGCAAGATTCACAATATTGTGTCAAAAAGAGAGTATATATTTAGATTGCAAAGTCTCAAATTCTGATGTATGCTTTACAAACAATGCATGGGACATAACTTATAGACTACTACTATTAGACTTTTATATAGAACCAAACTTATTTTTATAAAATAGTACTAAGGTTATAAAATATAGCATCCATTAAAAAGATGTGAGAAATTAGAGATTGTGTTGATTGAATGATGAAAATGATATAATACCAAATATCCAACTTGGATGACTTATATTATATACTAATCACTGATTATCTAGACTACCTATAATAACTACATTTGTGACATAACAATTTTCTTGTTCACCTTGTTTGAAAATGATGGAAAAATCAAATAGTAGTTGGGTCGTCAAAAGAATAAATTTAGGTGTGTATATATAGTCATAAATTGTGGTTCTATTCGCGGTTAAAGATATGTTGAGAATCTATTTAGTCATGCCTCAACAGACAAATCTGTATCAAAGTGGAGGTTTTAGAAGTCCTCTATTTTCATCTTTATAAAATGTGTCCTTAACTTTCTTTTCTACCATTCTTTTCTTCCTTCCCATCCAGGTCAAGAAATACATAGAAAGTCTATCATCATTTTCTTAAGTTTGCCAAATACACCATTCAAATTCAGATCATCTATACATTGGAACTTTGTACTCACATAGAACCATGTGCTGAAGAGCTATAAAATATTTAGACACTACAGTTTTTTAGGAACACGAATGATGCCTCAGGATCCAATAACTCGACCACAATTTCACATGAACAAGATGTTTCAAAGCCAAACAAGTACTTAAAATTCAAATGCAACTAAACTTTCTCCACGGAATAAGGGGGAAAGTATAATTTTTCCCAAATGTTGAAAATGAAATTCCTCAAATAATTAACTAAAATTTTATCAGAAAAACAGAGTTTTAGCCCAACCCCGAATTGATAAAAGCATCTTAGAAATACAGTAGAATATGAAGAATGAATTTCAGTGTGAGGAATATAATTTATGAATGTGAGGTCCATGCCCTGTAATTAAACAACAATGGGGAATGGGTCAGTTCTGAGAAGGGAACTAGACAGAAAAAGGGATGTTGGAGAGTAAGTTGAGTCCCACATCGGGGAAAGTTAATATGCAAGGGTGTTTTGGAGATATAAATATAGAGGAAGTGGCAACGTTGCAACATACTTACCTGGATGGGGTCAATGGATTATCATGAAGGTCTATGGCCTAGGTTGGTGACCTCCATTGCACACAGGAGGGGTGCCCGCCTAAGATGTCCTCAAGTAGGACAGTCTACATCATAATTTGTGGCAGAGGGGGCCTGCGTTCGCGCGGCCCCTATCAATACGAGTTTAAGTTTTATATTCACTATACCGCATGTATTTTATTTTTAGTACGATTGTTCGATGTTTGTGTTTTTGAAAAACTTGATTCTGGTAATCCTAATGAAATATGACATTACATATCAAATTCTCTTATTATTGCAACATTTAAGTTTATGCTAGAATTTAGATTTCATATATTAAATTTCATCTCACTACGTCTGAAACCAGGTTAATGTGACAATTTCAGTACGTCTGTCTATTAAAACTTGTTTTCTATCATAAGTCTCTCATAACAGGTGAAAAACTTCTTATTTATGTTCATAAACGTGATGAATCTTGAAAGCAAATTACTTTATTTTTATCTGTATTTTCACCATTTAACGTCACTGGGATTTGTCAAGTGCTTCATTTTTAAGGTTATATTTGGTTAGATATTCTGACATGGGTACTATGTAAGCTCAAGAATTTTAAACTTCAAATCTGATCTATTGCCTAATTTTTAGGACATCATTAGCCTCTAATCTGATCTCACTTTTTCCTTAATCAAGGTACAATATTAAAACATTTCACGGGAAATTTTACCAGGTTGATGAAAAATGGCATGATTGCCAATTGAAAAAAAAAAAATCTGAGCTCATGAATCAAGTTTCCAAATAATGTTTTCTCCATCAAAAGATCCACAACTTTAACTGGGAACAAACATTGAAAACTGATTTTAATGGCAAGTGTATCCTTACAGAAAAAATTGATCAAGAATAAAGGTCTCGGGATCTTGAAATTATTACTCTTTATATTACTACCTCACTAAGCATCTTCCAACAATCAGAAATCCTCTCGTGACTGTAAAATAAAGTATTTACAACTCCATTTTAGAAGAACAAAAGCAACTCTTTGACCTCAGGCGAGCTACAATACAAGAGCCAATGCATAGAGGTTGTATATTTACATTATAAGAGAAACCATAACTTTTCTCAATCAACACAGCAAAATATTCATTTTGTGGGTTGCATTCATGAGCACAATATACAAAATCTTTTACCTATATATTTGATTTCCTCGTTTCCACACTACGAACCATTTTAGAACGTTGACGACCTTTCTCCATCTCCTCTGAGCTTTACCATTGCCCATAGATGTAGTAGACGGTGCCAGCATAAAGCTATCAACAGCACTCTGTAAATCTGCATCAATATGGCACTGAGATTGAAGATCCGCATCGAAAAATTGCAGATGATCTTCGTCACCGAAAGCACGGACTATTGAATCTGTGTCACAGATCAAAGAGTTGGAGATTTGGACCGGAAAACTGAGATTCTGATCGTATCTAAGGCCCATGCCGTCAAAATTAGGCAAGCCATAGTCGTCCAAGCCACAAGTTCCACCACCGGAATAAATGGATGGCATGATATCTGTAGAAGACGCACTTTCTTGTGTGTAATTGAATCCTCCAGTCTTTTGAGGAGCCAAAAGCTTGTTGGCACTTGATGTGTCGGTCCTCGGAGAGCTTGGGGAGAAATGTACATTGGTTAACTGTGAATATCCGTCTATTAGGGAAGCCTCGTCTTCAAAAGAAGCAAAATTGCATTGGCTAAGTGCAGAAATAACTGAGTTTTGAGCATCATCCTAATAGTGGAAAAACAAATTTGTAAGTGTTATTAAGTGAACTGTGAATGGAAATGTGAATGGGAAGAAAAGTAGAAGGTGATCAGAGAGATAAATGCCTTTTCGGTTTCAGACAGCTTGTCTACATGGACATACTCGCATTCTGAGAGCAGTCCTGTCACTTGCCCTACAGCATTGAAGACCACGTGAGGTTGTTGAGAATGAGCAGTGTAGGACACGTGCCTCGTTGTATCAAGGACACAAGTCCGGGCATGCTCTACAGTTACTTCCCACATCTTTGCAGACATCCCAGTGCCGAGTATCTACGCATGCCCAAACAAAGTACTTTAGTCATTTGCCCTATAGAAACCCAGTTGTACTTATCTATTTTCAGAAAATTTGACAAGAATGTTTAAGATTCCCATTAATCCCGCGGGATATATTAGACGTCCTCGTCAGACTTCTAAATCCATTACCTAGGAGGTGTCTTACTTGATACAGCCAAACCAATGATCAACTACAACATCCCATGAAAGTGTTTCAAACAATCCTTTAAAAGATAAAATCTATCAAAAACATGTTAAGACGCTACAAAATGACAAGTTTGCCAACCAGCGGGAAAAAGTATACACCTATGCAGATATTTAAGTTCTACTAAATTAGTTCTTACAGTTCGTAGCTTTGCTGGATCGAGATTTAGTAGTGTGAGAAAATCTTTAACAGTACGGATCTTTTCACGACTCAAACGCCTGTGGAAAGCTCCGTCTTTGCCTATCTTTTCCAGTCTCCAAACTTCATCCGATAGATTTGGAGGGTGGTGTTTCTTGTACACTGCAGCAAAAAATCAATTGTGATAGCATCAGAAATGATTAAAACTCCATGCACCTAAGCAGAAAAACGGTTAGTATATATATTTATACATAAATACTCACATTCTCCTCTATGATCTCTGACAATATATGAATCTGTCTTTGCTTCTCTTATTCTAATACCATCAAAGCTGTCCACTACTCTTGCCCCGAGCCTGAACCTACGGCTCCTTGTCCAGCTCGAATTATCCGTATATGAAATTTCACCAACCACTCCAATCCCGTCTTTAAGATATATAATCACATCTCCTGTAAGGAGGGGCTTTTTTCCATCCCTCTCTCTCACAATATTGTTCTTGAAATCTTCAGGCATCCAAATGTCACTTTCTTCTTCAAAATCACCCTCAAGGACTACAATTTCCACCTTAGCTGAAGATTCAGGTCCTGTACAAACAACCTTCCCTGTTAAGGCATCGACTAAACTTATCCTTAAGTTGGATCCATCTTCTCCTTCGATTCGAGCTCCCGTAAAGACAGGGAGAGAAATGCTGTTTTCAAACTGCAGCTGAAAAGTTCTTGATTCTGAAGTATTCAACTCCTTTCCACAAGTCCTGAAAAAATATCAAAATAGATGCATGGGAAAGCGGTTCAAGCTAAATAATTTCAAATCATCAAGCAAAAGCTTATTTTTCCTAATCCTTTCCCTTTGCTTCAAAAGCAACACCACAAATAAGGCATGGGAATTTAAAGTATCATTAGCAGATTATTTCTTACTGTTTAATGCTATTCAAATGCTTCTTTAGGGCCAACTCAACTTCCTCCTTAACCTGAAAAAATGTCATTGTCACATATATGATCATATTATATATCAGTAAAAGTTGAAGTAACATTTACAGGACCAAAATCAAAAACTGCTAAGAAATAATATACGGTTTTAGATAAAATAAATCATATATCCAATTATTTGAAAAGCTACGAACACTCATATCACAATAGGAACATGACTTCATCTTGTTGGTTCATTTCTTTCACAATATCACTAAAATAATAAGAAGTGACACTAAAGTATGATAGAAATGGGACAACGGAAACATTTGAGGTTGCACTCAACCAAGAAGTTCTTCAAGTGTTTACTTTCTCTTCAGTTCATTTTATAGACAAGTGGCAAGCTTAGTAGTCTAGGATAGGATAGTTTCCCACTTTTATGTAATGATATGTTTCCAGACTCAAGTGTATATCTAATAATTGAAGCCAATAACAAGGTTTGAAACAAATAATGAAGTGTTTCCATTGGCAGTATTCAGCGACATGTCATGCCCAGAATCAAATTGTAAAAGTAGTATGCAGATGCATGAGGAAGAGCGAACACATGGATGTTCAATAGAGGATTAGTTAGATATCAGTCTGCAATTGTCCACGAGGTGTAATGGAAGGAATAGCTACCACAGTGTATGCAACATAAATTATCCGCAGCGCGCAAAGCATGGTGGTAGCTCACAAACAACACTTAAATAGTCTATGTAATTGTTTTTTTATGAGTAGGAACCGAGCTTAGTACACTGAGGTTTATAACACTCTCACACACTGTGCACCAACCCTTGCACAAGACTTCAGAGGCAAATAGTCTAACTAAATGAATTCACTTATTCTAAGATGCACTAATCAGGTCCATAAACCATTAAAAAATTCTATAAGTAAACATTATCACATCTTATAAAAACAGAATAAAGTCATAAACAGAAATTAACACCATAAACATAAAATGCAGTGAACCATGCAATAAGGGATTTCATACCACTCGGCGAACCAAGGGCTCTAGAATTGGCTCCATCAAATTCCTGACTGATTGTAACTTCATGACCTCACGCACCACACTATACATTATTCATTACAACAAAGCAAAGTGTCAAAAAATAAACCAATAGTTCTGTTTATAATCAAATAAACAGTGCATACATAATGGTTCTAAATTGCAGACAAGGTCATACTGCAAACTTTGACATTGCGTCAAAATGCTGGCCGCATTTTGCCACAATTACAGTTAAAGAGAATCCTCAAAATTTAACCTTTTGTCTGTAATTGCGTTGCCAACTACAATTTAAGAACTAAATTACAACAGTTAATCAGTACCCAAAATAATACAAAATGGCATTGGCCTTTTTTCTTCAAATACGAAATTAGGCTAACTTAAATGAGAAAAATGGATCAATTTGACATTCCCCAACGACAGTACAAGGAAGATGTCCGACATCAATTCTCCTTCACAACATAGCAAACCCCATTTTTGTGCTCCAATTGAATAACAAGGCAATTCACAATTTCACATTCGCATAACAAACACACCCCATTGGAATCCAAACCAAAATTCATCCTTTTCACAAGTCCCATTTCCTCAAAACACAATCCAAAACAGAAAACGAAAAGTAAAAAAAATAAATAAAAGTAAAATAAAATAACCACACCAACCTGCAAAAAGGAGGAGGCTTTCTACGCTTATCCTCTGGAGATTTGTTATCATCAGGACCCCTTTTGAGCGACATGGTCGAAAAAATGAAGAAAAAGACTCTGTGGCGGTGTATTCAAAATTGAAAGGAAAGAACAACATGGGGGTGTAGATAGCAAGGAAAGATACAAAACAAACAAAACATGACACACCAATATAAATATAAAAAAAAAGAAGGAAGTAACTACTAAAACGACAAATAAAAAATAAAAAAAATAAATAAAAAAGGAACCGTAATAAAGTCCAAAAAAAATGAATTAGGTAGCGGTGTTCGTTCTAGTTTGTTTGGAGTTTGAAGAAGAAGTACTTGTGTGTTGTGTTTCGATGTTTGTTTGGTTTGGGATGCTTCTTGGGTCTGAAAGTTTGTCGTAGTTTAGTGAAAAGCAACATAGTTTAGAAGAGAGGAAGAGTGATTCTTACTTCTTGTTAGTTAAGAGGAGAGAGTGAAAGCGAGAAGAGAAGAGAAAATAAGAGAAGAACGCAACACAATGAACCTCAACCTCAGGGGGAGGGAGTGGAAGTGGGACCTATTGTTAAGCGCGTTTGTGTTTTTGTGTCTGTCTTGACCTGGTAAAACTTGGTCCTACCTACACCTTCTTTACTGCTTTATTTCAACGCGCTTCTCATTCTCGTCGGATTATTGTCTTCCATCACTCGCAATAATCGTTTTCCTCATTCAAAATTTCACTTTATTTTACTTTAAACTTATATTTTAAATAAATTGTTCTACGATTTAATAGTGTATAATTATTTTATAAATTAATCATTTATCTGTAATTAATAATTAATTAAGTTATATAAATATATAATATTTAAATAAATTTTTTATAATACTATAAATATATTTTTTTATTATTATTATTATATTTTATTATGTAATTTAAAATATATTACATCACTAATTTTTAATAAAAAAATATGAAGAAAAAACTAAAATAGACATACATAACAGTAAAATATTATCTCCTTACATATTAAAAAATTAATTAATTAAGACTACAATTAAATCAATTGATTATTTTATTTTAGATTAAATATATTTTCAATTGTATAAATTTTAAATTTTTGTTTTCAATTTTCATTAAAAAAAACTATTATTTTTAAAATACTTTTTGTTAATATATTTGTTTGTGTTATTAAATTTTCTTGTGATTAATCAAAGTACATGTAACACGTGCCACATAATTTTTTTAAATAAAATGGAATATATTTTACTTATTACCAGATGTATTTTTTTATATTAATTTTTATAGATTACCTTGTACCTTGTGATGCTTTAGATATTAAACATTAATATATGTATTTGTTACTTATCCCAAAAAATCACGTGTTTATTAAATTAATTTTTATTTATTATTTATAATTCTCTATGCTTTTAAAATTAGAAAAATATTAAATTACTCGGATCAATCACATAAATATGGTAAAAAAACACATACCGATCTAAGATTTTAAAAATTATATTTAATTATTCTAAAAGTGCCATGATTAGAAGTAATGAAAATTTGAAAATTTGTTAATTATTTTTTTAAAATAAAAAATATAAAAACATATTTAATCATTTCTTATGCGATATCTTTATTTTCAAAGATTATTTCATATTTAAAATTTAATTGAAATTGATTGTTAATATAACATAGAAATATTGATGTCTCTTATTAAATTAAGTTTAAAATTGATTTTCACTAATACAGCACTATTACAAATAAATTCATAATAGTAAATTAATATCTATAATTATCTATCAATTCAGATTCTTTTTAACAAAGAGAGATGCAAGGTCATGTGAGGTGCATGTGGTATCCTTGAAGGTATTATTATCACTTCAAACCTAACTAGCTAGCTCCTAAAGTATGATAGGTTCATTGCTAGCAATAGTCCAACGACTAGTCCTATTGAAAATTGTTGTGGGTTTCACCACATACTTCTCTATGCATAATTGCATGTGAAGGATTATGCTCAAGGGCAGATCCAATAATGAAAGATTAGAATGATTGAATATGAAAGTTAATAAAACGAATCGATTTTAAATGATTTTTTCATCTAATAAAATACGAATTTATTATTATATTACTGGTAAATATTAATACTAATTATTGATATATTTTTATTTTACTTAACTATATAAGATACAAGACACAATGTTGACTCCTAAAGAAAAAAATTAAACTTTTTTGAGTTTCTAAAACTTATAACGCAACAAAATTAGCATCAATTTTTTTATATTGTGTTAAACTTGAAGTGTTCTTTATCCTTTTTTTCGATAAAGAAGGGTTTTTTTATCCAATGTTCCAAATAAATACAATCAAAATATGTATCCAAAATCTATAGATTCTACTATAAATTTTTGTAATTAACTTTCCAATTATATAGTGTCCATCTCTCCCACTACATGTGTGACTTGAAGAATTAATGCAATACTTTTTTATGCAAACAAATATTGCTGAAACAAGATATTCTAAATGCTTAATATTATTATGTATATCCCCTTAAAAAAATTACTATGCATATTATTAGGTGTATAAAATTAGCAAAGATTCTGGAGCTTTGCAAGGATGTACGTACATCCACCTATTATGCTCCAATTGAGTTTCAAGTTCGGAACATATACACAGTAAGTATCATATGATTTGTCACAATAACGATGAGTTACATAATTTTACAATAATTAATACGTAATTTTATAATAGTTATAATTTAAAAAAAAGTTGAAATCACAGTTACTGAATGTAATTCTCATCAATCTAATAATAAGTAATTTTATCTTGTTTTCTTTAAAAAAAATAACTATTATATATATATATAAAGATATTTTATTTTTTTGACTTTTAAAAAGTCTTAGAATACGACCACACAATAAAAAAAAATTATTCATAATCATATAATGAATATGATATTTTAAGATAAAAAAGTATATATATATATATATATTAATAATATATTAATTAGTTTTTTTTAAAGTAATATAATAATAATAAATAAATAAATAAAAACGGTGATATATATATAGCATGCACTTTTAATATTATTTTGCCTTGAAAGCATGCTAGTTGATGCATTAGTTGCGAAGCCTACTTTCCAAGCATGCTTGTATTGAATGCATATATCATATTACAAAATGAGAGACGACCATACACTTTAAGCATACAAATTTTATCTTGTGACAACCACTTAATTTACTTTAATTGACGTAAAATAAAGGATGACTGGTAGTTGAAGTCTTGTAAAAAATATAAAATATTCTATTAGTTAAAGTTCCGAAAATAATAATAAATTATTTGAATTTTATAATTTCTGTTAAAAACAAAACAATCATTAAGTCTTCGCCCTCAAATTTTTTATTCTGATAATTTGCAAATGATAGTTTTTTTCTTTTTCTTTTTTAACAATTGAAAATTAAAAGTATATTTAGTAAATCTTGGCAAGTAGGAGCTCAACAGAAAAATTATTATACTGTTATTATGTCGTAATTCAAACCTGAAATATCACAATTTAAGAGTTTCTTTACCATTTTATATAAAAAAAAAAAAAAAAAATCTTGATAAGTAGAAAAAAGAGATACATTTACTAGTCGGTGGTCTATATAGTAAAGGTATTGGACCATGGACGTCACATTACTGGATGGGCCTACGAGCTATGGACCCAAAACCCAAAGAGTTTAATTTAAGAAAGTCTTACTCTTCTCCTTACCCCCATAATAATTATTATTATTTATAAAAAAAATCATATTTTATCTTATTCAAAATTTAAATATTTTAATTTCTATAACTATTTAAAATTTATAGGCCGCTTAAAGTTCATATTTATCTAACCGTACGTGTTTTTTGGATAGAAAAATACTTGAAAACTAGAATTTGAGTTATTCAATTAATTAAAATTTCAAAACATTTTCAGAACCAAAAATTCATTACAATAATTTAAAATTTTCAAAACTTCCAAAATTTAAATTTCTCTCCATTTGTTCAGCCTTCACATAATTTTATTTTTATTTTTTTAATCTTAGCCATGGTCAATTACTTAAACATTGGCTAGGTTTTTTATTGAGAAAATAATGTTTCAAAAGTTAAGTTTTTTTGATAATCTAAGTAAATTTATAATTTGAATTGTCTTGGAAAAAAATTAAAAAAGTTTAATATTTTATTTTTCTAAAAACATATTATTTATGAAAACACAATTTGAGATTTTCAATTTTTTTTTCATCTAAAAACTAACATGTTTAAAAATTCATCATTTGACTTTTCAGGAAAAAATTTATCCTAATAAATTCAAATGTGAAGTCATTCAAAAATATATTTAATTTAAAAGATTCAATTTAAAATTTTCGATACATATTAAATTAAATAAATATTAACATTTACAAAAATTAAGTGCGAATTATATTTTTTGTTGTTTTTGAGGTACGAAATTGGGAAAACAGTACAAATTGGTAGTATATGTATAGAATCATCTACTCTCACGAATCAATGGAAGAAAACTTGGGGTGGTATGTGTTCACTAGGTTTACAGTGGGTATAAGGATTTAAAGTACTATGATGAATTCAGTGGGTATTTGATAAAATAAAGAAATTATATGAATAAGTTATGGTATCTTATTTTGAATTTAGTGTGTAATAAATTAATTTTAAAATTAATTTTATCATATTATATTTTTTTAGTTGAAATTTTTATATTTAATACGAGTTAGAATTTAGATCAACATAATAGAATAAAAACAATAATTTATTCAATTATTTTTATAAAATTAAAATATAATAAAATATAAATATAAAAAACAATTTAT
>JBBPBT010000347.1:3344904-3362602 GCA_037974875.1 Cicer bijugum | reverse complement strand
GTAAAGTTTTTTTTACAAACATGTTACCTTGTCTATTGTTCAAACATCAAATAAAATAAAATAAAGATAAATTAATTAAATTTTTATAAAAAAATTATTCAACAAATTTTTTTTAATGGAATAAATGACTCTCTGATATTTTAATAAAATTTACAAAAATTTAATAGTAAACATATAAAAGAAAAAAAACATAAATAAATTTTATATCAATCAAATAAAAAAATAATTACAATATTAAAAATAATAAAACTTATATACTCAAATTCGAAATACTAACTTATCTTATTACTAGCTAACACCTCCTTAAAATAATTAACTTGTAACTTATTACTAAAAAATAGGGCACGTCTAACCTGAACAACCGAGTCTAGTGGTATCTATGGTGCTCAATTAAACTTAATTGATATTACGATAAGTTTTTTTTTCTACTCAACATATATATGAAAAGTTGATAATTCCTTAACATTATTCTTTTTCTTATTTTGATCTCCTTTCTCTGAATCAAAACTCAGTCATCAGATACCATCAATTCCCAAAAATCCTCGGCCAAGATGAATGTTTGCTAGTTCCACATTGGTGATTTGAATAGTAATCAAATTTTAGAAATAAAAATAGACCACAATTATTTATAATCATGTTGTTAAGTGTTAAATGTCAAATTTTTTTCTTCATGTTTTATCTAGGTTTGTTTTTTATATCAAACTAATGAACACTTTTAGATATTTAAATAACTTTTTGTGATATATTTAAAATATTATCAGAATTTATTTCATAATTTTTTTTAACTATATATTAATTAAATATGAACAATGGTGGAAAGAAGGAAGACCGACAAGTATTACGATCTTAGTTTTACGGTTCATTTAAGGTATATATAATTAATTATTATATAGTTCTATAATTAATCAATTAGTAAGTAATTTTATTGATCATTCTAGTTGTCGAATATATCTTCTATTAATTAATTTGAGTCATAAAATTATTAATAAAAAAGAGATCTAATGAAATGTTTGTAATTCCAATACATTTGAAACTATATTAACTAAGCATTTCATGTTTAAGAAACCAAAATTACTGTCTAATTTTACACAAATATTAAAATTTTGGTTATTGTTCATCTAAATATTATTTTTTGATTTTATTCAATATTTAAATATTTATATTTAATTTATTATTTATTAAAGATAAATAAATTTTTGTAAGAAATTATTTATAAAGTCTTAAACATCAATGTAAAAATAATTAAAATATTCAAAAGATGAACATAAAATTACTTAAAAGACTAACAAAATGTTAAATTTTATAGAGAATAAACAATGATTTAACCCTTGCTAATAAGACCAAATTATTAAAAAAAATTAAGTGATGAGTTAGAGAAATTAACTATTTTTATTGAATATTAATATTAAGAAAATTAAACAAATGATCTGTAACTACGAAATTATTTACCCACCAAACCAAAATAGCTATATGCTTTTACAACCCAATTTGACAGCTCCATTTTCATCCTTGAGTGTAGAAGTCGCTCTCTATCCATTTTATTCGCATATCAAAAGAGGAAAATAAAAGTACGGATTCTTTCTGGTTACATAAACGGAAATATCTATTGGTATGTCGATATATATTTTAAATAATATTTCTACAAATGTAATTACAATATTATTAAAAGTTCATTAAAAAAAAGTAAAAAATTTAATTTATAGATTAATCTTTTTATTACGAGTTTATAATGTTTAAAAAAATTATATTTAATTTATTTCAAGTAAAAAAAAATTAGTTTCTTTAACAATGTATTAAAATGTGAAACATATTTGAATAAAATTATTAACAATTAAATATATTTTGTTATTGTAAGATAATTTTTGTATATATTAAAAAAAATTATATAGACTAAAAATAAAATACTAAATTTCATATTTTTTTTGTTTCTCATAAATTTCTCATTTGTTGATCAACTTTTTAAAATATTTTAAATATGTTTACAAAAAGTATTCAAAATTTAAAAATTTGTTAGCAATGAAACTAAAAAAATATAATTTTTTTACTTAGACTAAAATTAAAAATGTTGGATTTTTTTAACTTTCCATCGATTTTCTCCACCCGAACACTAATGTGAATACATTTTTCAAAAGAGATTCAAACTCAAATTTATTAGATTGTAGGAGTCTATGGTCTTCAACTAGACCCATTGGTAAAATGTTGAAATTTTAGGTGGAACAAAAACCTATTTAAATATTTTCTTTACAAACTTGTCTTGTCCTCAAGCTTGATTTATTCTTTGTTGCATTTTCGTATCTCTATGGGTCTTGAATAGAAGGGGAGGGTAAGAACGGCATGAGGAAATAAATACAAATTTTCAATGTACCAAATTAAATAACATGACTGCAAAATACAATAACCTCCTTTTTCTCCCATCTCTTCTTCTATCAAAGCATGCCTCAAAATGAAAGCTAAAACCTAAAACCTTCTTAAAAAACTGTTAAATTGTGTGCTACCCTTTTTACTCTAAACCCTGTAATATAAGATGGGTGCCAATTAACTGTTGGCAGCAATTGTATATTTGAATTTTACCTTTCTGTATGACACAATTCTCACTTTAACATTTTCTGTTCCTTCTACAAATAAAATTGTCCAAACATGGTATCAAATGAAGAGCCATAGCCCACAATAACCAGCCATGCTACATGATCTTCTTCTGCAGGTAGTTGCATCAACACCACAGTCTTCATCAGTCAAACACCTGTGATCACTAATACGGACATCGGGGATGTGGCAAGCACTCTCTATATGTTGACCTGAATTTAAAGTCATAGCAGGACATACTTGCAATGACATTGGACTCATTCGATTTTCTGGTTGTCTCTGCATAGAAAAATATATATGAATGCATTTAGCAAGTTCATGCGTTTTGTGTAGGAAGTATGCATGTAATAAGAGATGAATTGTTAACTTTTTTCTAAGAAAAAAACATAGAATAATAGAATAGTATATTTTTTAGGAACAAATTGCATGAATATATGAGAAGTGTAATAAAAATAAAAAAAATCATGAGGTGAAAAGTGAAAATGATAGAAAAGGTGAGGAATTCTTTTGTAACTAAATATATTCATGCAAAAGTTAGAGATTAACACCAATGAAAATGATTATTAGATTTTTAAGTTTCAGTATCATATGCAAATGAAAATTAAGAAATCAAAATGTATTATTTATCGAAAAGTGTATATATAAACCCTCTAATATTTGAACCATTGAAAAAGGCCACTATAAACTTCAAAAGTACCCAAATTAGTCTCTAGACTATAACAATTACCTCAACATATCATTTCATCCATTTACCATTTAAGTTACTTAGCGTACGTTTTTTATATTATAATATGAATGGAGCGGGGTGGAAAAAAATGAAGCAAAATGGAACAAAATTTCTATTTCTATTGTTTGTATCTTTTATGATGGAACAAAGCAGCTTCCATTCCATCATTTAAATAGCAACCGAAATAGAACGTATCGTGAAGTTTTTATTCCGGTTTGGACCTATTTTGAACACACAAATATAACTTAAAACTAAACACACATATTATTTTAAATACATGACATTGTAATTGATACGTGCGGTGGCAATGCTGGTACTTCCTAAACTAACAATTATGTTGCAAAAGCTTTTGTTGCCCGATGTAACACAGAAAGAATAAGGAGTTATTATGGTATATCAGAACAATGTGTTTTATATTTTGTAATTTGTATACGATCGATGATGATCGAAGATTAAAATAAGGTGGCAGTGGCACACATTGATTCATCTGCGCATGAAGAATTGAAGACAGCAGGAACAATAAGAGGTTGCAACAAAAACATCTGGTTTATATATAAATTTTTTCGTTAATGAGGAAGTGAAAGTAGAGAAAAATTATTTTAAGGGATAATAACCAGGCGGGGCTTCATAATTATGGAGATTGGAGAGCAAAGATTTTGCTGCATCACTCTTCTGTTAGAAGACTTGACAGCATGTGGATGGGTTTATTGATGTGGTTGTCAATTTATCATATTTTAGAGACTAATTTTGTGATTCAAGAAAAGTTCAAGGGATCCATACACTTCCTATTACCTACAATTCTGTATAAATAAAAACTACAGTAGCATTTCAACAAATTGTTAAAATACCTTCAGGGTAGTCCAATTAGTTGGAATATAAGTTTCTGGAAGCTTTTCATGCCAAGTGCTTAGTACCGGAAGAGGATGACCTTCAGTAGTAAATACGTAATTATTCTCGAGCATAAATGAATCATCAAAGAGAAGATACAAATATTTGCACCTGCATAAAGCACATGATCACTAATCAGAGAAAATTTCAAGTTTAGTAATTATCCGAGTGAGGAATTCCATTTTTTTTTTAATTTCTTAAATAAAAGCCAAAAGACACGGTTTTACGTTTCAGCAAGAAAAAAACTATGTTGATGATCTTCCAGCTGCATCGTCGTTACATCCTTGATGCTTGCGAACCCACCTTCTACTCTGGTGTATAAATTAAGAGAATTGACTATTAACTCACCAACTTCAATATACCACGGATCTGAAATTAACAAAGATTGATGTGAACAAGTGATATGAATGTATGTTATCAGTAAGATACAATATTTTTGTATTAAAGTTATACAGTCAAATTGAAAAAACTAATGAATTTAGTTTCTCTAAAGCGATGAGTGCACTCTATCAGATACAAAGCAAAGTTATGACCATTAATTAGAAAATCAATTATTGAGATTTCAACAACTTCACAGTTTGCTACATATGAGTATGCATTTTATCAAAATCTCAACAGTTTATTACTCAATGGCCACCCTTGTAGCTTATCCTCTAAAGCACACCTCCTCACTTCAAATGAACCAAATACAAATAATGTATATTTTATCGATACAATTCTGAATAATTGTGATATTGTAATACAAATTGTCACGTTGATACAAAACACTAAGCTAATACTCTTTTTTTATGTCAATAATCTGAGTTAAGTGCTAATGTAATACAAATTGAACAGGCCTGGCTGCGAGCTAATTCAACTAAAATATTATTATTTGCTAATAAACATCCTCTTAAATTAAGAGTCATTAGATTTGGGTCATTTTTATCAACTAAAGAACTTACAGGTGCAACAATCTTAAGAGTACATATAGAAGCAGTCAAACACAATGCCCGCATATCAGTAAAATGAAAATACAAAGATAGAAGAACTACCAGACCTTTAGTAGCTTGATATAAGTAGAATGTTGACTCAGCAAACTCAGGGCGCAATGGATAATATTTTTCAGTAGGATGAAGCATCTGATGGTCCAGCAAATACCTTAACAGGGATTTATGATTCAATGTGATATATTATCTGGTACTGTAATAACAAAAACATGATGATAGAATGACAGCTATATACAATGAGACCAATGTTTTAATGAAACTAAGTCAGAAAATACCTCTCTGGTAGCACTCCAAATCTCTCCCACACATTGAAGAACTCGCGGTGAGATGAATTAGCAGCAGATATATCTCCAATAAGAACCTGTTTCCAGAAGTGATAGAAAAACTCAGAAACGTGTCAAACAAAATTCCTAATCTGTGAATTCGAAGTCCAGCTACTAACCTGTAAACCAGGCCAAAAAGCTTGAAGACTTGTAAGCTGCCAATAAGTTGCTCTTCCTGTTCTCATATCAGCTTCATGGTACCTGCATTACATCAACTAACCTGGTTAAAACTGTTGATCATATTGTGAGCAAAAAAATTCAATTTCAAAGTACTGGATAAGCAGACTATTAAAACAAACAAGGCTTTTTTGCAGTTTAAGTGATACCAGGGACCATGTCTGAAATGCTTCTGCACAGCCACATAAGCAGAATGAAACATTCTCCAAAGATCCTCCTTTCCAAAAAGGATATGGGCTTTAAGTAGATATTCATAGAAGGAATCTACCCCTAAAATAATCCGGGAAAAGAAATCCAACATAATAAACATCAAGGTCAGCTCGTCAGCATTAGAAAGTTTAGATGTAACTAAAAATATCAAACAGCATTATTGTCAACAAAACAAGGCAGTTCATTTATAAACTCAATGGACAATAAGTATGTAGTTGATATGCTAGTTTAATCGCATGAACTTAATGACAGACATTATCCCAGTTCAGAGCTAATTACCAGCACCAATTCCCGAAGAATATTCAATCCATTGCCCAGTTAACACATCAAGTGTGGTTCCAAATAATTTTAATGAGCTCTGCATACTCCATAGCTTACGGAGAGCTCGTAAGGCTGCTGATTCATATCTGGGGTCACCAGTCATTTTTGATAAAGCGCCCATTTCAAGAATCAGAGAACCTGCACAAAGTTGGAAATTTAGAAGCAACCAGACATATCGTTTTACTATACCTTAGTCTTAAAACACTAAGCTTGACCTCACCACACCCTGAAGTGCTTGTTTCTGTAGTCTCATTCTCCATTACTCCATACTGTGTGCACAGAATATTTTGCATTGGTATGGAGTTACATATCATTCTAAAAAGGATGGAAAACAAAAGAAAGAAAAAGCAATAGATTATAATTTATATATCTTATATCCCAAAAGACTGAAGCAACATGGTTCAAATACAAAGACAAATATCTAATAATAATATACGATTGCACGATGAAGATGAGCTTCTTTGACGACAGAGTATACTCTCTCTCTAGATAGACAATGAGTCTACATAAAGAAGGCATCTCAAAAACTGTTGACTTCAAGATAGACAACAAAATGAGCATTGCAATGGAAAGGTAACATAACAATGGGTGGAATGACACACAACCAGAAGATTTGGTTGAATGCTGCATGGCCAGGGAAAACCAACAGCTGTAACGATGCACAGCAGGAGAGAAAACAATATTATACATGTTCATAGTTGGCCTTCAATCATTTGCAGCAAGGCTCGACCTTTTTTCAAATGTGTCAAAACTCATTTCAAGATTGTAATTGCCAAGTTTTCACCCAAAAAACTGTAAACTTAAGAGTGAGCTTAAATTAAACTCAGGAAACCCACAAACCTAGTCTAGTAACCCACAAAATCTTAACTATTCCATAGATGTTGGATAATTGGAAATATGGAAAGGATAAAAGCAAGAATACACCAATTTATACTAATATATTCTAGGTCGACCGTCAGTGTTGTACAACCAGTACAAACGAGTGTAGTAACACTCTTAGCATTATAAGAATCCAAAAGAATAACAATCCTAATATTATGACAAATCTACGTCTTACAACAAGGAGAGAAGATCACTCCTCTCTCGTTTTTTGCCTCAATTCCAACTCAAATGCTCTGAAGAAATAATTTTTTTTTTCTTAACTTTTTTTCTTAAATATCAGCGATGTAATGGGAACTCCTGACAGTTGGGGCATAGAAGAGTATTATTACCTATTGTTAAAGTTTAAACATTCAAAAGGAATTAAATGAAAATAAGCTGTAAGGGTGATACACATCTAAATAAGAAGTTTACAGAATTTCAGACATTTGAGTGTTCTATACAGTACCTTTAAGTTAATCCATGCATATGGTAATCCAGTGGGAGTATTGAATGCTGGTAAAAAACGTTTCCCTAAATCTTCAGCCAGACCAAGCAGCTGATTCTTGTAAGATCCTTGAAACAACTTCTTTGAAGAATCAGATGCCAGTAAATGAGCAGAGACAAGTCCTCCAAGAACTCTAATGTTGCACTGAATGATTCCAAATATCAATCAAGTGCTTGGAATAAATAGTCTTTCAATATCATTCAGAAATAAATTAAAGCCACCAACTTTCAAAATTTTGAGCAGTCTGATGTTATGTTACACAAAGCCATTGAATCAATAGTTTCAACCAAATCAAATATTTACCTCAAAAAGATTTATGCGAGCATCAACGTCAAATGTAAGATTTTCTGAAAGCCACAGCACTCCCTTCTCGAATTCGGTATTGTTGCCCATAATAACAAGGCTAAAGACACACAAAAAGTGTATCAGTTTCAAGTTCAACGAGATACACAGTAAGATGTGCTCAACAAATAAAGCACCAAATTGAATAAAAACAGAATTACACAAACTACCAATTCATGTAGCAGCTGTATCAAATACCTAGAAAGCGATTCAATTAGCGAAAGGGCAGAGCCATTGTAGTCTTGAGGCAAACGTTCAAGCTGCAATAGTAAAAGGTTACTTCCACAGTTTTCTCACTAATTATTTTCTTCTGTTCTTAAATATATATTTAATTATTTACCTTCAAATTTCCCAGCTCACTTAGGGAGTCGGTGAAAGTTTTAGTGAGAGGTTTTAGCTCATCATGCTGCAAGAATAGGACAATCTTAACATTGCATTGTCTGTATAAATTAATAAACAACAAATATAATGAGTAACATAACATACCGGAAATGCATGAGTCATATAGTTGTCATAAGCATGGTGAAACCTACAAACAAAAGTACCCAAAAAAACAACAAAAAAGTGATTAAATATTTGCATTCAAATAAAAACAAAATAGCACTTAGCCTTCTACAAAGGTTTTGAAAATTCTCACTCCCTTCATTATTGCACCTTAAACAAAATTTCTAATCATAAATTTCTATTAAAAAAGGATACAAAATTCATGGATTGAAATTGCATATAATAATTCGCCAATAAACCCTCAATTTCGCTAAGAAAATTGAAGCCTCGTTTTACATAATGTATTCAATATTCATAACTTGCCGAATCCAAAATTTCGATTGATTTAAACGAGCTAAAAATTGTGTTGTCAACAGAATCAATGTATTGAAAATTGAAAAGCGATTGTGACATGAGGTGATATTATTTACTTACATATTGCGAACTTTTTCTCTCATACGTATTTTCTTGGTAGCGGAATGGGATTGTGAGTGGGAGAAGGAGGAAAGTAGGAGGAGGAAGAGAAGGAGACATGTGGAATAGTCGCGAGGAGGAACCATGGGATTTTGGATGTAAAAAGATGTTTCGCGGACTTGGTTTGAAAATGTTGAAAGAGAAAAGACAACTTGAAGCGATGAACAAGAAACAGGTCGTATTGGTAAGATCTACTTCTCGTCTATGTCTCAATTTCAATTTCTTAGATCATCATAGTAATGAATTTCGAGTGTACACGTGATTTTGTCTTTTTGAACATATGCTTACAACTCGTGCAAATACGTGGTCATGTCGGTAATTTAACATCAGTGTAAAATTCTACTAAGATTTCTTTAACCGTAACATAAATTTCATTTAATAAACAAGATTGAATAATTTTGGTTGTAGGATAATACTGAATGTCGCCAAAAATTTATAAAGGCTATGTTGATTTGTCGTATTTAATATATGTTTTGTTTGCTTTGAACTTTAAGAAACTCAAGTCTAGGTTATTATGTATTAAATGTATTGTTTATTTTAAATATTGTTTATTTTAAATATGTCATGAACCCTCCTAGTTTTGTCTTTTATGAAAATGCATTTTGATAGTTTGAGAAGTCTGATAATAGTTTATAAATTATCATTATCTCTATTACTAGATGATGTGAGACTTTTTGGTGTAATCAAAAAACTAGTTCTCACTAAAGGCTAAGGGATAAAAGATTTGTCGATTGTGTGGCAGAGACCAGCGGGGGTTTGCCCCCATAGACAATGCCAATAATTTGATCTAGATCGAGAAAGATGGTCAATTGGTTGAACTCGAGCAACATTTTATACCCAGTGGAAGAGTTGATGCCTGCAAACACTTCGACACTTAAGTAAGTATTTATTTGATGAGAATGAGGGGTGCTAAAAAGAGATTAATGTACCTTTGTTGGTGCTAGAGACCGTTTACATAAATGAAAGTCCAAACACAGAGGAAAGTAGAGACATTGAAGAATCATCAACGCAAACAGATTTAACAGGATTGTCGTCTTGTGGACCTTAGGGTAAGGTCTAGCCATGAAAGGTCGAAATCTTAGCTATCTCAAATGACTATATTGGGCCAGATTGGCACGTGGAACCGGACTAGGCTTGGACCAATCTTGAACAATATCATTACCTAAGTGTTTTTGGTCAAACAAGGAAATTAATAGACTTCCTATATCTTTTTAACCCACATAGTCATGATCGTGATATTCACGAACATATCCTTTACTATATATATAACATTGTTGATACAAGTAAAAGCACTCCTAATTATCATGAAAATTACTACCACGAAAGACTAAAGAATTTCAGTAAACAAATTAAACCACTTGTTGGTTGGAAAACGTTAAGTAAATTGCATTAATATTGTGTCACTTTTTGAGTTATGCCTTCATGATAACACTACAATGCATAAATATATTGGTGTGAGAGTGTTCATGGGAGGGGGTTCGAGGCAGTATATTAGGTGAAGGATGCTCCACCAGAGAGGAAATTGTGACATTGCAAGTTGGAATTAGATACATGAAGGGGTAGGTGAATACATGAAGGGATAAGGGTTAATAGATGTTGTGAGGTTATACCTTAATCATGATCTGGTTAAGGGGTGGTATGTGGTGAAAACTTTAGCACCATGCATGTTTGTTAGGCTACGTCGAAAAAGGGCAAGGTGTATGATTT
Organism: Cicer bijugum; assembly: GCA_037974875.1. Lineage (NCBI taxonomy): Eukaryota > Viridiplantae > Streptophyta > Magnoliopsida > Fabales > Fabaceae > Cicer > Cicer bijugum. The sequence continues at coordinate 3,352,015 of JBBPBT010000347.1, read as the reverse complement.
GTTGTTGAGGGGCGCTCGATGGATTGACAACTCAAAAGATGGCAAAAGAAAAGAGGAAGGGAGGAAGAAAATGGATGGAGAAAACTCAAAAGATGGGGATGAGGACCCCATAAAACAGGAAAAAGGCACAAACAACATCAAAAAAAATAATAATGACAAAAGCTTAAAATTGTTTAATATTAAAGTTAGATCATATTTAGAAATATGGTGTTGATTTAGTGGCAAATGTGAAAGAATTAGAGAATACAATGATAATGGGGTCACCGCATAGATGAAAAGTGAGTCAATCTAGTAGACGATAATCACAAATAGAGCTGCACCTGCGAAGGTACTAGGCTGACGGTTCTAATCTTAAGATCACCAAAAAATAGCGGGTGGTTGTATATTATCTCGAAACAAATTGGAGAATAGACATTACATTAAAAGAGTTTCCAAGTAAGTGTTTTATGACTTTGAAAACATATAGATCCTCTAATTACTAATTGGGATGACTTTAAGCAAAATACATTTTTTTAGTGTTTTTCGTAAATTAAACTCTCTTTTTTCTTAATTATGACCAACTTAATATTTTTGTTTCCAAAACTAGCTCAAATAGATTATTTTTTAAAGTCATCCCAAAGTTGCTCATAATAATTTTTTTACAAAAAATTATCATTTTTTAATTGTAGTGGGTCAGTCTGTAGCCTGTTGGGTCAACTCAACCCAACTCCATTTTTAATGTGGACTAAATGACCCATGCCAAAAAACTTTCATTTTAGTCTCTTTTTTCAAGGCTCGGCCCGCACTAATACCTGGGTCAAACAGTCCAACCCTACCCTTTTGGTATGGCTCATTTTGACAGCTCTAGGCCATTGATTCAATACTCACCCTCAATAAAATATTAACAATAATAATTAATAATGTAAAAAAAAAAAAATATTACAACTTCTATGATATAAGTGAGCTTCAGTTAGGTTAAAGAAATTTGAAATCTTGCTCGTGATGTTAGTAGAGCATATGGAGGTCTTGGAAGTGTTGAGATTGACCATTTTCAGACAATCCAAACAAAAATCCTACGTGTTTCATGCATCAGCACACAATTTGTGAGTCTTTCTTTCAACTGTTCTCAAAATTGTTTTTCTGCCTAAGTCTGTAACACCGAGGTTATACATAGTTTACAAGATCATAGTGGCCATGTTGAACTGGGAATCAGAAGATTGTAAATAATTTTGTTAGGAGAATTCAAAGTTCAAACCGGCTCTTTATAATAGTTTAACAAAGGACAAGAGTTATCATTGAATTTCTTCTGTTGCTTGTTGCCCCTTTTACTGGAGCATTTACTGCAGAGCTTCCCGTGAGTAAACAGAAGGCAATTCAGGTCAAATTTAAGTTCATTTGGAATCCTTTGGTTTAGATGAAGGTATGTCTTGTTTCTGTCTGCAACAGCTGGTACCCAACCAATGGTTTTTGCAATCTCAAATATCTGCATAAATATTCAAGTGTCAGAAATAATAACGCAATCAAGTCAAATGCTGTAAAAGAAAGATGGAATCAAAACATACGTGGGTGTCCACAGGAAAATCATCTTGCTGAAGGTTGAACATCAACACACAAGCCACCTATTTAGAGAAACCGACATAAAAGATGAAATGACTCAAACATTTATGTTCACTTGAATATTAATTTTAGAGTATTGCAAATTTTGACATGATGTTACAAAAGGATGCAATAAAATACAACCTACATTGATATACCATCAAAACAACAAATTATCCCACTAATAAAGTTTGTCATACTTAATCTCTGTGTATTGGAGAAAGAAGTTTACACACTTAAGTTCCGGTGTCTAAGTACCATGATATACCAAAATCAAAATGGAAAAGTCCTTCCTTCATTCAATTTGAATATTATCCTCCTTCTCATAAAAAAAATATAAGAAAACAATGGGCTGACACCGGGGACAACATTTTAGCTTATCATTTTACTCCGGAGGCCAAGCCAGGTTCAGTTTTCTAAAGCACTTGAATCCATGGGTGCTGGGAGAGCTGTAGGGTGCCTTCTCTACACCAAACAACTGAGTTAAAAACTTAATACATTGTCTCCATATCATATCAATATCTTCACCCTTGATATCATATACTGCATAGTACATGGTACATATTTTCTAAAACAGGGTCATGTACATCCATGTACCTGCAAAGTAATCTTTCTTGATGTACTTTAGCTCTGCTAGGTTGAGCTTCTTAACTAAGTTAAATAGTAAAATAACATATGCTACCAAAATCATTGACATAAAAAATATCACTACAAAAAATGTTTACAATTTTCTCAAGGCTGTCCCTTCTTTTGTAGATAATAATGTATAGAATGTGGACGGTCGCCTCGGAATCAGAAACAAGGTACAGAAGTAGTCAGAAAATCGGGAAGAGATCAAGTAGAGAAAATTGAATGGGGAGAAAACGATACGATGCACCAAAGTTCATATTCATATCAAATCACAACAAATGTATCTATTTTTCTACAATGTATTAGCTTTGTTTGCATGCACACGTGAGCTTTGAATAGGAGGAAAACGATATTGTTGTTTCAAAAGCAAAAAAATGGCATTTAGATACTCAGGATAATAACTTCCAAAATTTGTTGGATATTGCAATTGTAACACTGTGATTCAACAAGAAATGTGGCAAAGATTATACACTTATACAAATTCTATTGCTTAATCCAATTTGTAGGGATGCCTTCAAAAGCAATCCTAATTCCTTATAAATAACAATGATATATAGTGCACATAAATGATACTATGATAAACATTTTCCACAACCACATTAGTTATTGCTTAGATTTAGTAAGTAGAGCAAATAAAGAACCAAACAAGTTGTTTTAATTTTGATTAATCATCCAGTGAGCTAAAACAAAGAGAGATAAGGAAAAGAACATTACTGTTTTGGGACCAATTCCTTTGAAAAGAGAGAGTTCAGCCTTAATTTGAGCAACAGACAAATCACGCAAATACTCCAAGCAAAATTTACCCCTTTTCTCTAACAAACAACGCAACAAATTCTTAATACACGAAGCTTTAGTCGGAGCTAAACCTCCACATCTAATAGCATTTTCCAACTCCTTACTTTCAGCACCGTGCACCTTTCAACAACAACAACAAAAAAAAAATCAAAACGGCACCGTTTCAGATGATACAATTAAAAACACGAGAACGCAAAAGTTGTTAATGTTAATGTTACCTACATGTTCCCAAGTGGGGAATGAAGATTTGAGAGAAGCGAAAGCCTTATTGGAATTGGATTCCGTAGTGTTTTGGGAGAGTATGGTTCGGACTAAACCGTCAAGAACGGTTTCCGGTGGGTCTGAATTGATGGTGTCGTCGGTTTGTTGTTGTGATTTGCGATACTTGGCGAGTTCTGGAGGTAAGCCGTGCAGGGCTAAGAGAGTGTCTCGTATGTCGAGGCATTCTTGTGGGGTGGGTCCACTGTGAAAAGGGAATGGTTCCTTTAGATTTTCGTTTTCGGTTTGGATTTGAGTCGCCTTAACTGACTTTGCATTGCGCTTTGCCTCTTGCTTCCTTTTCCGCTTCTTTTCCATTTTCTCTTTTCTATTGTTCCTCCTTCCTCTGATTAACCTTCACCGCTTTCGGGTATGTTTTTATTAGAAAATACATATTACCTCTGTCCCCAGTGAAAAACCAATAAACCATCAAATTAGATTAACTTATTTGTTATTTTAATAAGAAAAAAAACTTATTTACGACTAGATTTTTTTTTCTTTTCATTTTTACAAATGTAAGATAAAAAAGACAAATATTTGATAATCAAGACTAATATTAAAAAAAAAATATAACAGAAGTAGTTTACATAATAAATAAGTTTTAAAATTAAATTTTTCTTATAAATAAAACAAAAAGTTTCAATATTTTTTTAATATTGAGATCGAGGACAGCACAAATTCTACATGATTGTAAAAAGGCAAATATGATCTTTTATAAATATAGTTTTTTAATATGTGATATAAAAAAAGCAAAAAAATATTGATAATCAAGACTAATATTAAAAGAATATAACAGAAGTCGTTTACATAATAAATAAGTCTTAAAATTAAATTTTCCTTATAAATAAAACAAAATAAAAAGTTCCAATATTTTTTATAATATTGGGATAGGATGTAGTATTATACTTATTTTATAAAATTAAGAATTTTATTTGACTACAAATTATTTTGTCATTCAAATTAACAGTATATCGGGGACAACATAAGTTCTACATGATTATAAGTCAAACAATACTTTTAGTCTTCCATTTTATTGTGTTTTATGAATTAGTCTATTCAATATTGGTTTGTTCTTCAATTATCAAACATAAAAATTGCAATGTAATATATAATACGATGACATAAAATTATTTATATGAATTAATTATTTATTTATTATTAGTTAAAATATAAAAATGAATAAATTTTTAAATTAAAAATAGAGTTTTTAAGATAACAATATTGTAAGTGTTGTTCATTTTAAATCATCAGATGGTGTATCACGTCATTTAGACATGTCGCATAAAAAAAAAATTAAATAAGATACTAAAATTAGAGGATTTTAAATTAAATGATTAATTCTAAAAGTTGAACTAAAATTAGAGGAAAGAAAGTTGCAATTAAGTCAAAATTGAAAAAGATTATTGGATTACAATTAGGGGTGGGAATAGGTCAAGCCAGACCAGGCTTTGAAAGGCCTGAGTCTGGCCTACGATTTATTTTTTCGGCCTACGGCCTATCATAGGCTTTTTTTTTCGGTCTGGCCTAACCTTTTTAATAGTGTGGTATGGCCTGTAAGCCTTTTTAAACACAGTTATTATGACCTCTTAAATAAATAAGAAACAATTAATAAGTGATTGACTAATTGAACGGTTATCGAATATGAAACGACTATCAAATATAGAACCGCTACCGAATATATAATCACTATTGAATATGAAATAATTACTAAATGATTATCTAATTGATAGAATTTAAAATAAAAAATAATATTATTAATATAATAATAAAAAATAATATTAATAAATAATAAATATATATATATATATATAGGTCGGCCTGTGAGGCCTAATAGACTTTTTTATAAACCTGAACTTATTTAAATAAATAGGCTTTAAAAATAGGTTGAGTCTAATTTTTTTATTAAATAGGCTAGGCCAAATCAGGCCATAGGCTCATTCGGACGGCATAGCCTATTTCCATCCCTAATTACAATTACAATGGATCTAGAATCATCAATTTGAGTTAAAAACAATCATATAACTGAATTAAATAACACGTCTTAAACCAAAATTATAAATCATTGGATATATGGATCTTCCTAACTCATTTCAATTGTAGTCCATCCATTCATAGGCATTCTCCTATCAAACAAATTTTTTTCCCCACCCAATTACATTTGCACCATTGTTAACACCACAACATCGAGACAGAAGTCATCGAACAATCATCGTCAATAAAGCTTTCATACAAAGAGTTATTAACGTCAAATCATCCACTCTGATATTATTTTGTTGTGAAAAAAATCAAATATACTAATTTCAATAATACAAAATATTTTTTTCACTAAAATGGAATATGCAATTCCACGATACAATAATAAAACAGAAAGGAGGAGAGTGGACAAAAGTTAAGTTAAAGGTTTCTCTTACGTGAGAAGAATAAAAACCATTAAATATGTGTTTAGTTTAATAGAGAATGATTGAGGAGATATGAGTAAAAAAATATAGATATATTTGATTTAAAAAAATGATAAAAAAAATTTAATTATTTTGTATTTAGTATGAATGGAGGAAAACAAATTAAACTGTTTTATGTTATTTTTGTTCCATTCACTAAAATGGAAAGAGAACAAATTATAGAAGAAATTTTGACTCCTTCTACCATCTCTTAAAAAATCCATCTATTTTTAATCAAACACACACTCATTATTCTAGCACCATAGATATAAAACCACTCCAAAGAATAAAGTTCTATCAAAAGTAGAATTTTATTTTAGTATAAAGAATTTTATCGAAGTTATATTTTGTAATTTATAAAATGTACTTGAGTTTTGTGTTTATTCTTTTTCAATTATATAATTAATACTAAAAGTTTTAGCATCCAAATGGCGGTTTAAAATCGTACTCTCCGGGAGGAATAAATTTTCATCAAATGCATCAAACTTCTTTTTCCAAAAAAACAGAGAGGTACATCGAACTTCAAACTTGAATCAATAGTAGTATGGAACAGAACTAAAAATAACAAAAGTTTATTGAAAATAAACAAGCCACTACTTTTCCTGTATTTCCTGAAAATTTTCCTTGACACTAATCAGCATCGCTGATAATCGTACCCGTCGATGGCGTACGTGTACCGAATGTTAAATGCACCGTAACAAAATACTTGTCCAAGACAAGAGAGACTTGGTCAGCCGTGTGTTCCCCAAGGCCATGTCAGTGAACTCTACGACCATTCTGTCCATTCCACCGATCAAAAACGACAAATTATTTTTTATTTATTCATTAATATTTTTGTACTTCCTTTCATTTTCACCTATGTACATGTAATTATGTAAAAAGGATAAAGATTCTTCTTAGCTTGTCGCGTATCATGTGAGAAAGCAGGCATGCGATTTCTCAAACTAGAAGCGCTGCAATGATACACATATCAATCGCTTCCTTAACCATCGGATATATCAAGTGTTCTACCTCGAGAATACACTCTAATAAAATATAGGTTTAATAGTATTTTTTTATTTTTCTATTTTCATTAATTTATGAAAGTGTTTTCTTTATTTTTTTTAATTTTATAATTTTAGTCATTTTCTTATAATTAAAAAATATACTATTTAATATATTTTAAATAATATGAGTTACAATTTTATGATATATAATTATTCATATGTCATCAATTAAATTATAAATATAAAAAAATTATGAAATTAAAAGTTAATTTTATGATATTTTATCACGATTTTATAAGTGTTAATTATTTTACAGCAAAATATTATTTGACACGTTATTTAAAATATGTTATATTATTTTTTTTAGTTAAAAATATCAGATTAAGAGACAAAAAATGTCGATTTTTAAAATATAAAAATTAATTTCGT
>JBBPBT010000347.1:3319086-3344424 GCA_037974875.1 Cicer bijugum | reverse complement strand
ATAATTAATCTCCATAGTTTGTGTGGACAAAGAGTGAGTAAATAGACAATCTTTCAAATTGTAAGCATATGTAAAATTAATTATTGAATTTTATAATTTAATAAATACATCTAATATAATTGTATATGAATTGATTTTTTTGATAAAAATTAAATTTTTATAAACTAATTTGTTGAAATTAAAATAATATTAATATGATATCAATAAAGATGAACCAATATTCAATTACTTACATCAAAATATAAAACGAAATTTTTTTACATAAAAACTATTTTGATTTTATATTGTACAGTTTCAAAGATGAATTTTTCAATTTACAATATTAAAAACTAATTTAACCCACACAATTCAATTGGACACTCTATTGATCCCATTATTTAAAAATACATTAATTAAAAATGATAGGTAGGCTGGGGAACCCTAAAGCAAAAAAAGGTTTGCACCATATACTAACAATACTCTCTTCTAAGTCCTCACAAGAGCTATGATGGATCCTCCTTATCAATGAAGAAGCTTTAAAAAACTAACAATTAATAGTAAGAAATAACAACACATTCAATCCGTTCTTCAGTTTCTACACATGTATATATATGGATCTGCATATATCATATCATATATAGATATTGCACCGCATAGAATTCGTGTATTACAATATGTGTGGTGCAAGTGCAACCAAATATAGTACTTAGCAGCGAAAGAAGGTTCAAATAAATATTACCAAACTATCCTTCATATCAATCACAGTAAAACTTTTTTCTCTGAACAACAAAAGTACCAAAGACAGGGACAAAGCATGCAAGCTAAGTATATAGCTAACACAATATCCTTCTGTCAATCAAACAAAAATTTGGTATAATAACGAAATAAAAACAAATGATATTCAAAGGATGCTTAATTATAGTAGCAGCATGGATGGAATAAACTTATAATTAACCAAAACATATATAAATGGATAAATGGATCATCGGACCGTGACGCTTGATTCCCCAATAGTATAGTTGGGATTGGATCTTAGTAGCATAGGCTATATATAGACCCAAAATCTTTCACTCTCTATATATATATAATTGAGTTGCCCAAGCTAGGGTTTTCTCATAAGCAAAAGCAAAGTAAAAACAACTTTTCCCTCTTTGTCTTCTTCTTGTGTTTGTTCTTGAGCTTGTTTTGAGTGGTTTTTGTGATGGTGAAGGTGATAATCATCATAAGCAGCAAAAGTTAGTTGGTGGAAGAAGTTGATGATGATGTTTGTGATGATGATAATAATAAAGGAAGAGGTGGGAGGAGGGTTGAGGGTGTAATGATGATGATTAGGGATATTGGTCAGAGAGGACGAGGGAATAATAATGATGATTGCTAGTTGAAAGGTTGAAGAAAAATCCAAGGTAGTATTAATTCGTTCCATCTCCTTGAAAAAAGAGAAAGAGACTAGTAATTGATACCTCTTCTCTCTCCTTTTCTATTGTGAGAAGGATGAATGAAAAGTATTATCACCAAAACTATCTTTTTTATGCCCTCCACATATTGTTCCCAAGGAAAAGGAAATGCGACCCATTTCATTTTACTTGGACAATTTAACTATATTTCACATGCCACTCTAATTCTAACACTATAAGCTACATTAAAAATAGTACAATCATTGCATTAGTCTATGATGGAAAGAGTTGAAATTGAAACATCTTTAAACAAGTCTCTTATTGTCTAGCTACTCGTTTGCAGACAAAATTTGTCTCAATTTTTAATGATTTTTTAAATGTATCATTTAAATAATCTTATTTATATAATTTTTAATAATATATTTTTATTATGTATTTATAATAATAATAATTTATCAATAGTTAATAAGAATAATTTGATAAAAGTAATAGTTTTTATTTTTTATTTTTTTAATAAATATGAAAAAATAAAATGATATATTTATTATGAGAAGAAGATAGTATGATAAATGAATATAAAGATCATTAACTATATTAATTATTTGTTAACCTTTTAAAAATAGTTTAATATGGATTTGATTTTTTTTTATACAAATTTATTCTTTAAAAAATTATAAGTGTGTTCGTTGGAGTCGGGTGTTTGAAATATATATTGTAAAAAAATTTACTTCCATTAAATCTCTTCTTTGGGACTATACTTTTTTTTTATCGATGCTGTTTTTCTCAGCACTCTAGTTAATAAATTTAACTAAACAAATACCATATAGTTCATGTTTTGATTTTGATTTAATGATTATGATTTGTTGTATACCGCGATTTTGAGACATTTTGTTGATGTTCACATTGCAACATCCAAACAATTTTAAGTGCATCTTGGATCAATTTGTTTCCATACAATTAATTATAAGGATTGGGTGGTACTCTAGTTACAAAATATTGAGGGTTCAAAATATATAAGTGCATAATGATTAGGTTGTTTGTAATCTTATGGTTATAATTATGTAGAAAGATAGCTGAATTCTATTTGATTTTTATTCAGGTTAACAATAAGCAATAATTTTATATTCAAAAACAGTAGAAAGTTTGTTTGTGACTGTATATGCAATAAGATATAATATACTATTATTGAATATAAGCTTTATAAAATTTAGTTAAAGATATAATTTGGTATAACGGAGAGATATATATAACCATGGAAATAAAGAATTAATGACAAAGTTATCAAAAGAACTGACAAATGCGAATAAAAAAAATATATCAATTAAACATAATAGAAACAAAATATACATGTGCCCTTCTGAATGTTATACATGTGCCCTTCTGAATGTAATGGCTGTCCTACTGGGAAAAAGTAAGTTATGGGGACAAAAATGTTAGTTAGTATTCACATAAACTCAATAATATTCCCGACATTCTGAAGCTTGAGAGCAATATTTAATTGTTTATGGAGAGAGAGTAAAAGATTCCAAGTTAAGCATATTTTGAATGTTTGTCCAATGCTATATATAAACCTGATCTGATCGTATTTTTTTATTCTTGATCTACTATTCATCGTTTTAATTCTAATATGTATTTATCTATGTAAAATATTTTTTTTTAGATTTCTGTTCAACCATGTATTAATCATAAATTTCCTTTGCCACAAGTTTAAGAAATCTTATGTTTTTTTACACTAAGAGAAATCATATTTTGTTAATTGGTTCATTGGTTGGTGTTTTTTGAACACACATAAAGGACAAAAATAGTTTTGGAAAACAACTCATCAAACTTTTGCTTATGACTTTATGTTTGACCCTGATAAAGTCAGTAGTCACGCATGAGCCAGCCTTTTCTTCCACTTTCTTGTTTTATGAACGGAGGAAAATGTGTGGCAAACCAAATGAGTTTAAGGGAAAAGTGTGACTTCTGGAATAAAAGTTAAAAATATTTTCTAGAGATTCAAATCTTTTTGGCACAAAACATAGTCAAAATATGAGCAGCACAGTGAATAATTAGTCAGACCCAACTCTTTTTTTGACGATTTTATAATTTTACGAACATTTAATGTTTCATGGAGAATTAGGCCAAAGGTCATTCCTTCATTAACCAAGATGCTTGAACCCCATTCTACCATTATGCTTGTCCAGGGTCAATTTCTCCCATGACAGTCACCGAATATCTCTTTTATCATCATCATTATATAAGGTACCATAAAATATGGAGTATTTATCGATATTATGATTTTTTTTTACTAATATTTTTTTTAATATGTTCATTTATGCATTATATAGTATTTATTAAAATAAATTAAATTAAGAATTTTGATATATGAACGACATGTCAATTAATTATTGATAATTTAATTTTAATAGTATCAAAATATGTTAAATTTTCAATTTATTATAGAAATCTCCAACTCTGTATCATTATATTTTAACAACACTCATATATATTAATATATAATTAATTATAGATGACTTGCAAAAATACAAAGAGAAAGAATGTTTAAATGACACGGTCCACGGAAGTCCAATTTTTATGCTTCAATAATGAGATTGCTTAATGGTGCTTATTGCTCTTATACAAAAACAATTGCTTTATTTAGTTTTTAGAATTAGGACATTGACAAGTTTCTGTTGGCCACCAAACGGGTTTTTTATTGGACAAAAATGTATACAAAAACCCGGACTCATAGTTAATGGGCATGTGGATAACACTTCCTTATCTGTCACAAGCCCATCCAGGGGAAAAATGCTTAATCCATTCCATTGTAGACAATGTTTGAACCTTTGACTCTACAAACAGCTAGCGACGAAGAATGCTTACTCCATTCCATTGTAGTTGAGTTGAGTTCCATTAAAGAGCCCGGAGTGAGCTCGAGAGGGAGATGATAATACTTTTCTCGGTGGACTTTCTACAAACACCTTACGCCACGAAAATCAACAACTCTCTGTCAGCACAAATCCACATCCAACTTATCTCATTTCGTAACCCTAACCTCCCGCCAGAAAGACCAAAATCATCTCTACCTCTACACGCTTCTTCAATGGAACAAGGTATTTATTCAGTTCCTCTCTCTCATACACACAACAACAGTAACACTCATTCTCTTTTTAACACTTGCATTATGCGATTGCAATTGTAGCGCATGAAACACAACAGCAGTTAAAGAAGTGAATGAAGCCATGGAAAGATACGTGGAAGACTCCCTTGCGATTTTGCCTCGTTAATCGATTCTTATTGTAATCTGTCATGTTGGAACTCGTCTTCCGGGAGTACCAGGTGAGTTTGATGTATAAGTATAGTAATGTATTTGCATTTGGCAACCAAAATTGTGTTTATTGTGATTTAATGCAATAAATTGAATTTAACATTTTTGGAGTATATGAACAACCAACCTATGCTTCACATTTTGATAAAAAAATTTAATAAAAAATTGTAAGAGAAAAAACATAGGTAGAACTATTTTAATAAAAAAAATTGATTTGTGTATCCATTGTGTTTGTTAAAATGGTGATAAGGTGGGTGGAGACACCTATTTTTCAAGTTCTTCTAAATGTTATGGACTTATCACAATTGGAGGTATGATTTTCTTTTCGAAATGAATAGTAAATTGCTGAAAAAATACTTTAGAGTAAGACAAGAAAATATTTGATTGACCACTAACTCTATGATTTCAGCCCACTATATATTATATATTACAAGCATCTCAAGTTTGATTAAATTAGTGTCTCATGTGTTTAAAGTAGAATTCTTTTTTGAATCATATTTTTTTCCATAAAATTTATAATGATTTTGATTCAATAATTTTTTTCACGGTTTTATTAATCTCTTAAAAGCAACACATACCAATGTACTATGTAGCACTTAAAATTTTTAAATTGAAGAATATTACAATTATATTGAAAAGATGTTTTGTGCCAATACATTTTTTATGGAAAGAATTTCTTCATATTTTTTACCCCATTAATTGGATCAAATGATACAAAATTGAATTTTAAAGTATCTTCTTTCTTTAACTAAAGATGTTCAAGAAATTTTTAAAGAGTCAGAAACAAATAATTACATAAAAGTAAGTGATTCTAAGATAAAGTTTATTGAGCTATTATGTTTTCTTCAAATTGATAGTATGATTTTTCTAATTTTTACTTAACTAGCTAACAACATAAAATATTCATTCTCGATTTGTTGCTGGATTTCTCAATTTTTAGATAAGTAGAATTGATAATATGATTTTTCTAATTTTTACTTCTAGCTAACAACTTAAAACATTCACTCTCTATTTGTTGCTGGATAAGTAAAAGACTTGTGGCAACTGGCGAGTTACACTAAAATTGTAACAACTGTCATTTCAATATTGATTGAAGTTATGGAGATCAAATTTCAGTTCAAAAATGTATTTGGACACCATTAAGTTAAATGAAAATAAGAATATAAAAATATATAATGTATTTACACTTATTTCCCTTTTTCCATTTTCTACTCTTTTTGCGAGGTCATTTTTTTACTGTCTTTGTATGCAAATAAGCATGCTTGACTTTTATTATTCAAAAACAGATCATAATTTTTTTTTAAGGAAAACTATATAACTTGATGTTGCATGTGAATCTTATTTTCTCACAATCAAAGCTCTATATCAATTGAGTATCTTTCACTAACCCTGTGACTTTGATATTGTCCTATTTACTATTGGATATAGTATTATTGTGAATGATATGCATGTTTATTTATTTATTTATTTATTTATTTATTTATTATAAGCATCATTTTTTGCTTTGGCGTTGCATTGTTTCAAAATATGTAGTTTCTCTTTTGTCTTTTTACTTCATATGCTCGTTTGTGTGCAAAAAGTGCATATAACTCATTTGAAAGACTATTCAAGAAGATTTTTATTGATAATTTAGACGATTCATCATATTCAAAGTATTCTATTGAAGCTCTGAAGAAAAAAAATGTGAAAAAAGTTTTTTGTTTGAGCTATAAATCAAATGACTTTAGAAACAAATTTATCACTTATTGAAAAGTATTGCATAGTTATATCGGGAACAGTTAACTATAATATATTAAGTTCTTGGAAAAAGACTAGAAAATAAAGATGAGGCGGATTATAATGGAAAGTAATCATCATATTACTTCATTATCCCTCGTATGCATTTTCTCTACACTTAAGTATCATAATAACCTTTACACTATAGTTTATAAGTTTTATAATTTATGTTATTTGTTAAAAAAAGTTGTTATCAAATCAAACTTTTCGCAATAAATATAAAAAATAGAAGATTCGTACAAAAACTAATTTAAAACTTCTACGTGCTATGATCCTTTTACACGAGGAAGCATTTTTGCTGGTGTTGTTGGAGATTACCCTTGATGAGTATTGTGGAGATCTATTAAAATTCAAAAACTGAGACAAAAATGTAGAACTAATAAATGTATATATTTGGAAGAATGAAATGAGTTGTCCAATGAATATATTTAAAAGCACCATTTCCCTGATCTTAATGTGTGTCCTGCGATTTGGCAATAAGTGTTTGTTGGCGATGTGTTATCAATCTTATTGAAGTGCATAACAGGTGTGTGTGTATATATGTATATATATATATATATATATATATATATATATATATATATATATATATATAGATACATACTTGTAGTCTATATTATTTGTTTTTTTTTCCCTAATACAACCCTCATTCACAATAAAATTCTATGAATTTATCAATGAAAAAATGATGAATAACACAATTTTGCTTGATATTATATATCCTTTGATTGATAGAAACTCATTATTTACGTTGCTCGATATGATATATCTTTTAATTGATAGGAACTCATTATTCACAAGTACGACATAACAAGTCCCTATCAATTAAACCATATATGCTATAGAGTAAGATTGTGTTTTCATCATTTTCATTTATACGTACATAGAATTTTACTGCGAATGCAAATTATATTATAATAATATAGGCAATAGATAAACAGATAGTTAATTTGTACCTATTTTGCGCTTCAATAAAGTTGATAAGACAATGCATGGGCAAGTCGCGGGCCATGACACACATTGGAGAATAAATAGTGCTTTTACATACATTCTCGTTCTCAAGACATCTCATTTCATTCTTCCTTCCAAATATCTACATTTATTAGTTATAACGATATGGAGTATCGCTTTTTTTCTTCCTCCACTTTTTTATTTTCATATGCTGGGTTTTTGAATCTTAATTTATTTCCACACTACATAGTATCTCCAACAACACTATACACTTTGTGCAGCAAAATGCTTCGTCTTGTACAATTTTCATAGCATGTAGAATTTTAAATTAGCTTTTGTATAAATGATTTATATTTCTTACGAAAAGTTTGCTTTGAGAACAACTTTTTATAATAAATAACACAAAAATGGTAAAATTTATAAACTAGGGTGTAAAGACTACTATCATATTTAATTGTAGAGAAAATGCAAGAGAGAAAATGAAGTGAATATGATAATGATTTTCCCTCTTGAAGATGATAATTCCCCTCATCTTTCTTTCCAATAACAACTTCATGTATCATATGTTCCCGGGATAACAATGCAATACTTTTCGATAATTAAGAAATTTGTTTCCAAATTCACTTAATTTATAGATTGGACAAACAACTTTTTCTATAATTTTTTTATTCATAACTCTAATAGGATATTTTGAATTTGATGTATCATCTAAATTATCAATGAAAATCTCCTTAAACAATATTCTTTGCACGTAAGGACGTGTGAAATAATAAAAAAAAAAGAGAAAAGATACTGTATGTTTTGAAACAATGCAATGTGAAAGAAAAAAATAATGCTATTATAATAAATAAAATATATACACAATAATATTATATGCAATAATGAATGGGATAAGGTTAAAGTCACATGTTTAATGAAAGATGGGACCATGTGTAATGTTTACGTCCTTTTAAACTTTAAACAAACTAAGTTGATCTAGAGTTTTTATTGTGAGAAAATAAAAGTCACATGCAATCTAAAATTTAGTTACATTTGAGTTTGACAAGTAGGACTATCACAAATGTATAAGTCGGTGCCTCTACTTATGCCATAGCAAGCAAGCTATATAGCTTTGGTTAAATTTTTTAATGCTCTATTTTTAAAAAATAATAGTCAAATAAATATGTTTGTTTACATAAAAAGATTGTAAAAAATAATCTCGTAGAAAATGTAAAAGGTGAAATAAGTGTTTTTGAATTGAAATTTGATCTCCATAAACAATTGTTACAACTTACCTCGTGTAAACTCGCCAGTTGTCACAAATCTTTTACTTATCTCATGATTGAGATTTCCAGTGAGAAAAAAAGTTTTTTGTTGTTAGCTAGTCAAGTAAAAATCATAATATGAATTTGAAGAAAACATACTAACTCAATAAATTTTATCTTAGAATTACTAACTTTTATGGAAGTAGAATCACAATTTATTTCAATTTGTTTCTAACTCTTTTGAAATTTCTTGAACATCCTTAGCTAAGAAGGAAGATACTTCAAAATTTGTATCATGTGATACAAATGGAAAGCAAAAGTAATGAAAAGATTTTTTCAATAAAGATGTATTGGCTCCCAAAGACATATTTCCGTTCATCTAATTTTTCAATACCCACAACATCAACTAATCTTTCATCAATGATAGAAACACCATGATGATTTAAACTGAGTCTTAGAGTAATGGCAACCATCGTGTAATTGAAATATTCTTCAATTTTAAGTGCTACATGGTTTATGCTTATTTTGAGAGATTGATAAAACCCAAAAAAAATATCATGGAATCAAAATCATTATAAATTTTATGAAAAACAATATTATTGAAAAAAGTTGTGCTATAACACATCAGTCACTATTTTAACCTTGATATGCTTATAGTATATGTTTGGTTGAAATTATAGAGATGATGGTCAATCAAGTATTTCACTTTTTATTCTTACAGTAATTTCATATTTGAAAAGAAAATCATACCTTCAATTGTGATAAGTCCATAACATTTAGAAAAAAGTGTCATTGTATAGCTTGACAAGTTAGATGTCTTCACTTTATCAGCAATCTAACAAACACATTGGATACAAAAATCAAAATTCCTATTAAAATATATTGTGTCGTTGAAGTTTTACCTCTGCTCTTCCTCTTACAATTTTAATATTTGAGAAACCAATAACACCATCAATGTGCTCCATGAAAACGCATCACTTGTTCATAGATTCTAACTATCTTACATCCCAATCTATTGCATTAAATCACACATCACAATAAACTCAATCGAACCATGAACACAATTTCGGTTGTGAAATGCAAATAGAGTATAATTACAGTTCAAACTCACTTGGTCGAGCAATGGCTAAAACTACTTCCGGAAGACTTGCACCAGTTCCAACGTCGTTTGAGCTTATTAATGGAAGGCAATAAGAATCGGTTAACGAAGGCAAGATCGCGAGGGAGTCTTCCCCATGTCTTTCCATTTCATTCACTTCTTTAATTGCGGTTAGGGTTTATGCGCTACAATAACAATAGCAGACTGCGAGTGTTAAAGGAGATTGAGTGTTATTGTTGTTGTGTATATGAAAGAGAGAAATTGAATAAATACTTGTTCCACTGAATATATATACATGTGTAATTTCTGCATTCCATTTTTTAAGTCTTCACATAGACACAATTGCAATTTTAATGGGATGTGAGAGTGGTCCATATTTAGTGTGTACATTACATATCTTTTGGCTTGTTCTCAGTTTCCAATATCTGCGTTATTATCGCTGCAACTAGATTTA
Source organism: Cicer bijugum (assembly GCA_037974875.1). Taxonomy (NCBI): domain Eukaryota; kingdom Viridiplantae; phylum Streptophyta; class Magnoliopsida; order Fabales; family Fabaceae; genus Cicer; species Cicer bijugum. The sequence goes on along the minus strand of JBBPBT010000347.1, from coordinate 3,334,217 downwards.
AGAGAGTTATATTCAACGCCACGTGGGAAGGTCAATGCAAACATGCAAAAAGCTCACCTTGAGAACATTTGTACGGGATTACAACAGGACCACATATCTGTACCTATCTTACTCCCATGTTGGAGGCCAAAACAATATGTTTTGGTCTCCCGGTCATGATTTCTAAAAGAAACAATATTAAGTCATATATAAGTACAATAAGCGCTGAAAGTTCAACTCATGTTAACAATAGATATTATATATAGATATTATACACATGTTATTTTCTCTCGACAACATAATTATGCCTCTTTCAAAGATAAGATGTGTATAATATCTATATATATAATTTCTAATATTAGTATGAGTTGAATTTTCTAGGCTTGTTGAATTTATTAGACTTGAAATTGTTTCTCCGATAAATCATCGTCAAAATACATAGTGTTTTTCCCAACATGGGAAGAAGAGAAGTATGAATATGTGGCATAAAAGCTACCATTGTAATTCTGATTATGTGCTCACCAACGTTGCTCAAAGTTTTTTCACGAATCGATCTCTCCACGTCTTGATAACTCTTGTAAGTAGTTGCAACAACAGCATTACATCCCACATATTGGAAACACTGAATGGAGAAGTTGTGTAATGGGAGTACACAAAGTAGAATAGCTCGCCTCTAATGCATATGCACCACTCCCATTGGATTGCATCACAACACTTTTCTAGCTTATCGATCTCATACCATGGAATGATATGTGTCCTTTGTGAGGACAAACTCTTAAAAAGTTGAATCTGCATGAATAAATTATAAGAAATTGATAATAAAAAATTTCTATTTACTTTTGTGAAAAAAACAAAGAGAATCTAAGAGTAGTTGAAAAATAAAATTCATATTAATTGAAGAGTATATTAGAAATAACTTTATTAAATAGAATAGACTATATTCATGTATTTATTTTATTTATATTTAAGACCATCCAATACATGTATTAATGCAGTCTTCCAGCACATAAGACATGTCCAACTCACTTGGATAATAGTTCTTTTTTTATAGTAAAACGTTCCAGCAAAGAAGACGCCTCACTCGAGTAATAGTTGTTCTCTCTTTATATTAAAACAAAAACACAGATGATATATAGCTAAAGCCTAAAGCAATATTCTCATAGTTGTGCATGCGTGTTCCTAAAGCCACAAATTTTGTTAGTCTCACGAATTTGTGTTGATACTGAATCTATTGTGATGTTATTGTCATCACGAAGGACGAAAGATATATAGCTCCATTTCTACTATAGATATATATGTGAAACATAACCCTTATATTACAAATGAAGTTGATTTGAGATATATATGTGAAACATAACCTTATAATTTTTTCAACACATCTTACAGGTGAAGTTGATTTGATTTATTATACCTTAACAGAAGATGAGATTGAATTGATCTTGATAAACGTTTTGTGAACTTGTTAAGGTGCACTATATAGAGAGTTATATGTAGTTTGTGCACTTTGGACCAATTTACTTGTTACTTTATATACATTTGGTAAGGGTTCCATTTTTTAATGTTTCCAAAGTTTGTTTTCACATGGACAGAGTTCATTCCATTGTATACGATCGAGAAGCTAGAGAAGTCTCGTGCTGCAATTTTAGAGTGCTGCATATGCATTAGAAGAGAGTTATACTCGAGTGTGTTATCGCTATTGTTACCACTAGACTTGGGTCCCAGCATGAGAACCTGTGAGTAGGGGATTACAAGAGTTCTTGTGTCACATATATGTACCTCTATTCCTCCCATGCCGGGCCCAACACAATATGTTTAGGGCTACTAAATTTCTAGGAGAAACAACGTGAAGTGCAGACGCATATATATATATAATATACACCATGCTATGTTTGAAAAGGGAATACCAATGTTGAGAGACTACATTGCTATGCTACTTTCAAAAATAATATGGTATATACTATTTATATCTAATATTAACATGAGTTGAACTTTATGCGTTTGTTGGAGCTTGTGAAATTTCAAGTTGTTGTTATGAGAAATCATAACTGAAACATATCGTTGGCCCTGAGGAAGAGAGGTACGGATACATGACATAAGAGCTTTTAGTGTAATTATGTATTCACTGTCGAGCTCTTTACATTTTGGAAATTGACTTTCCCACATGTTAAAGCGTTAACATCCAGAAACAATTGAGAACCAGTAAAAACTAGGTAACGGGAATACACATTGAAGTATGTCTCATTTCTAATGTGCACCACTCTCATAACCCATTAGAATTGTAGCACGAACAAACATATAAAGTATAAGCTCAAACATATAAAGTATCTCAATTTTAACAAATTTAAATAATTTCACTATTTTCTTGTGCATATCATAGTAAAAAACGTTATCTTTCGATTCATAAATAAAATGCATCAAAATGATCTATCGAACAAAAACTCATTATCTCAATATTAATACAAATGAAGGTATTGAATAACGTCATATGACATTAAAATGTGTTATTAAAACTCGACAATACCAAAAACTCAGAGGCTACATGTTAGAGCACAACTACATTATGGTTATATAATACATGTATATCGTAATAAATAAGTAAAAAACTGAATTATTTACCAAAGACATTATATAATACATGTATATCGTAATAAGCAAGTAAAAAACTGAATTATTTACCAAAGACAAGAATTACAGATTTTCTATTTAAATAGTCACATAATCATCCAAGTTGAAATCTCAAAAAAATTTCTTTACATATTTACATTTGAGCGAGAGAGACTAGCATGTAAGGAACATTCTTAGAATTATTATTTTAATTATATTGATATAATCATATAGGTATTAGAGGATACTTAAATCACATTTGCAGCCTGATTTTTTTTTTTCCATTTAGAGTTACTTACCTGTTTGAAACAGTTTACTTGTTTAGTTTTTGAAATAAATTTTAAAAAATTGTTTTCAAGAAATAAAAACAAAAATATATATATGTTTGATAATCTTATTTTTAAAAATTATTTTAGAGATAAAAAAATTATAAAGCCACGAAGGACCTCCAAAACCATGTGAAAGAGTTTATGGTTGGTCACTCAACGGCAACCATCATTAGTGTTAGTATTTTTGGCTCGGATCAGCGGTTGTCAATGCTATATTCACTCTCTCCTTGTTCAAATGCTAAAGCATGGTTATTAGTTTCAAGAATGTGTGTTGACACCGAACCTATTGTACTGTTATTGCCAGTAGATTCCATCCCTGAAGGTAATAGCTCCATTGATACTATATATATATATATATATATATATATATATATATATATATATATATATATGTGTAACATAAAGTTATTAATTTTTTAGCATCTATTACAGATGAAATTGATTTGAGCCATTATATGTCGACTGAGATTTATCAGAAGAAGAAAAGTTGAGTTGCCCTTGGAATGGTTATGTGTTGGTGGATGACATAGCACCATCTTTTAGAGCAATAGTCAAAGAAAATAATAAAACATCTTATTCTTTAAAGGAGAGAAATAAATCTGGTCTTGATACACGTTTTGTGAACGAGGTGCACTACCTCTATCTTATATATTTTACCTCTTTTCTTTGTGATTGAATAGATGAAATTTTTTGCATCCTAGAAACAAAAAATTCACTTTACCTATTTTTATATAAGGGGATTCAAATTTAAAATAACATTTTGTATAACGGCATTATTGACTTTGTAGAAGGAAATAGTTATTATTTTTTCTTGTACAATAATTATTATTTTTTCTTGTACAATTACTATATCCTATCAGGAAATTTGAAGACGTGTGGTTTGGTCCATGGAGATGCATACTTCTGGGAGAATTATTGAATTGCAAAAAGATTGACTCAATAATTCAAAGGATTGTAAATCATATAAAAAATGATTGCAACTTGAAAATAAATGAAGATCTTTTAAAAAATTTCCTTGGTGCACGCCACAAACACTCGGTTTCAGAGTTGTACTTAGAGAAACCTTGTTACATAGCTGGAGTGGGATATGTTGCCAAAGCTCAGAGTGCCATACTTCCAAATGCAGGTGCATAAAAGCAGCATGTAAATATTTAAGAAAGAAATTTAGAGTGTTCAAGTTAGATGATGATGTGAATAGAAAGCCTCTAATTCTTAGAATTATTAGCTTATTATTATTGATATAAACATACAGGTGTTAAAGTACTACTTTGCATCTTTCTGCAGCACATTCTCTACTTTTTGTTTGATTCGTTGTGTTTCAAGCTTGTGTCCAAGTGTATAGTGTTTGCTTGTTTTTCTTGAAATGTAACTCAGTTCACAATGTTAGTTTTATCAAATGATACATGAACATTGTATTTTTGTTAATTATGTCAAAATAATGATCATACAGTTTTAACTTATGTCTAACAATCTCTCTTTTTTTGCTTAAGTGACAAACATACAATTTTAACTTAGTTTTTCATTTCAAGGTTTAACATTCTTATTACAATTGTTTGAAAGCTCCCATTGAATTTTAGCACACATGATTCATTTAAGTAGCTACAGCATAAGCAGTGTCTTAGAGCTTAAAACAAATACAAAACATTATCATCAGAGTATCAGAGTACTATAATCACTTTTAGATTATCAAGAGCTATAAACATTATCACTCCTCTTTTGTCATTGAATGCAAAAAGGTATAACAGGAGAGAATAGTGAAAACATTATCCATTTAAAATAGAATAGTACAAAGTAATACCAGAACATTACAAAACAACAAAGAAACTAAATTCTTAAACACCTAATCTAGGGCTGTTCTTCATTATTATCAACGGAAGAGGTAGAGACCGCTGTATTTGCCTCAGCAGGTGTCTCCTCACCATGAGGTTCAGTATTATTTAAGTGAGTTGGATTTAGCGCTTCCGTTGCTCGTCGGCCTATATCAGCAACATCTTCAAACGATAGCTTAAGACCTAAGTGTTCCTGTATCGCAGCAACATCTTGCGCAACTGTGTTCAGATTTTCCTGAAGCTTACTCCGAGCGGCTTCCAATTTTGCATTGGAAGCTTCCATTTTAGCGTTGTGAGCCGCCTGAGTTTCAATAAACTCCAGCAGCTTGGCTAAAATCCTAGAATGGGCTTCAATTGGCTCAGCTTGTTCCGCATTCTGCTGAGCTTGTTCAGCATTTGGCTGAGGTCTTGTCCAAATGTCGTTCACCCTTTTCAATTGCATTTGATTCACAATTGATTCTCCAAAAGTGAGGGTGGTTTTGGAAGATTCTTCATTGACAACGAAAACTTTAAAATGTCTCAGAATCTTTGTGATCAGCTGTGGGTAGGGGAGCACCAGCTTTCCCTGTGCTGCTTCCGTCATATACTTCAGCACAATCCATGCCCAACTCATTTGAGCTCCTTGCATAGACCCCACAACAGAATGATGTCCAGCTTCTAGACGACAACATGGTTGCCGGATCTTGGTACTAGCATCCGGGTTAGTGTGTACATAAGCATTCGTTGTTGGATCATCATTTGACTTATTGGAAGTGAAATTATTTCCACAAAACTTTCGATCATCAGGTCTTGCACAACAGTGTGCCTACCTACTGATGCTTCCTAGCCTTCATCAGCAGAACTGGCTTCAGAACTTCCATCAATTGATTTGCCATCAAAGGGCAGTCCGAAAAGATTTGAGAATGCTTCAAATGTCATGGAGATTTTCTTGCCTTTGTCTTCAGCCTTGAATCCAGTATTAGTGAGGGTGAAGGTTGAGTAGAAAGCTTTAATCAGCCTTGGGTAGATATCCAATGAGCAGGAAAGGAAGTCTACGAGTCCATGAAATTTTAAATGGTATTGGAAAGTAAAACCATTTGAAACAAAATAGGTAAAATCCAGAGTTCTTGCCTCTTGGATTTTCCTTTTTAGAAATGAGGATGGAATGACCACATCTTTAATAGGTTTGCCTTGAGATTTGTTTGTCTGAGGTGAAGAAGTAGGTTTCTTCTTCTTTTGAACTAGTTCCTTCATTGCGTTAGCCATCAATTTTTCAGTTGGAGGCTCTTTTCGCTTTTTAATCTTTCCTTGATATGTGGCAATGGCTTTGCCTTTGTCTTTAGCCAATATTTTGTGGGTTGGTATTGAGACCCTTTAGGAAGTGGGTGGAGGTGAAGGGGTTCTCCCACTAGATGAAGATGAAGGGGATGGTGATTTGTAAGAAGTTTGTTTCACTCTTGCCATTGTAAGATTTTTGAGTTTTTGAAAGAGACAATGTATCAGAGAGGGTTTGGAAGGATGAGAGTTCTGAGAAACAGCAGAGAATTTTGAGAAATTTGCAAAAAAATGAATGCAAAATCGATTTAGGGCTTGAGTGATGTGTTCAGAATCGATTAGCAAATTGATCCTTTTAAACCTTAGCACATGTACGTCGATTGGTCAATCGATTGGGTTACCGTTGCTGGGGAAATGGAATCGATTTAGTCATTATTGCCTTCTAACGGCTAGTAAAAAGTTTGCAACAGTCATATTTCAAATCGATTCCCAAATCGATTGACTTTTAATTACTAAAACGATGTCGCAATCGATTTCCATATCAGTTCAGAAAACTGATCATCTCAGCATTGATTTCCAAATCGATTCATTTAAGTGCAGGATTTGAAATTTTGACTCAATCGATTTTCAAATCGACACTCGGGCTAGAGTGTGGAAAATGTTAACATCTTTGGTTGTTATGAGAAAAATAATCGATTATGAAATTGATTCTTTAAACTATTATCCAAAACATCAATCGATTTATCATTCGATTATCTTGATGACTACTTCAGCAATTACGGATGTCTGGGTGTACAAAGCGATTAAGCAATCGATGTTCGCATTTCTTAATTTGACAATTCAGACACTGTATGTCATAAATCGATTGTGTAATCGATTTCATAAAGCTAAATTTCTGTCTAGTCACAGAATAATCGATTTGTTTCTCACAGGAATCAGATTTCATCATGGTCTATGATTCCTAGTCTCATTCTAATAAGGGAAAAGCTATCATTGGGTAAAGCTTTGGTGAAAATGTCAGCTAATTGATCAGCTGTGTTGACATATTCAAGCTTTATGTTCCCATTTTGATATAAGTGGTGCCTTATCTCTATATGTTTAGTTCTAGAATGCATTACAGGATTTTTAGTGATGCTTATTGCACTAGTATTATCACACATGATAGGCACAATTCCTAGATTAACACCAAAATCATAGAGGTGTTGTTTCATCCAGAGAATTTGAGCGCAACAGCTTCCAGCTGCAATATACTCAGCCTTAGATGTTGATAATGCAATGCTAGTTTGTTTCTTGCTATGCCAAGAAACCTGGGAGTTTCCTAATAAATGACAAGTACCAGATGTACTTTTTCTATCTAGTTTGCATCCAGCAAAGTCAGAATCTGAGTAACCAACTAGAGTGCAAGTAGATCTTTTAGGTTACCACAAGCCTAGATTTTTGGTTCCTATAAGATATCTAAAGATCCTCTTGACTGCACTTAGATGTGACTCATTTGGATTTGCTTGGTATCTAGCACACATGCATACACTAAACATTATATCAGGCCTACTAGTTGTAAGGTATAGCAGAGATCCGATCATTCCCCTAAACATTGTTGCATCTACTGGTTTTCCCTTCTCATCTCTATCTAAATGGCAGGTTTGGCTCATAGTTGTATCAATGGATTTAAACTTATCAAAACCAAATTTCTTTAATAGATCATTGCAGTATTTGGTTTGACTTAGGAAAATGCCATTCTTGCTTTGATTGATTTGAAATCCCAAGAAGAAAGATAGCTCTCCCATCATTGACATTTCAAATCTAGCTTGCATCATGTTTTCAAAATCTTTGCACAGCTTATTATTTGTGGATCCAAATATTATGTCATCAATATATACTTGGACCAGCAAGATGTTTTTTTCCATCTTTTTTAATAAAAAGTGTCTTATCAACATTTCCTCTTAAAAAGTTTTGTTGAATGAGGAAATTGTTGAGTTTCTCATACCAATCTTTCAACCCATAGAGGGCTTTTGTTAGCTTATAGACATGATTTGGAAAATCAGGATTTTCAAATCTAGGTGTTTGGCTAACAAAAACTTCCTCTTGGATATCACCATTGAGAAAGACATTTTTCACATCCATTTGATAAAGTTTAAAGTCCATTATACAAGCATAGGCCAACAGGATTCTAATGGCTTCTAGTCTAACTACATGCATAGGTTTCATCATAATCAATACCCTCTTCCTAATCATAACCCTTAGCAACTAGTCTAGCTTTATTCCTATTTATTACCCCATTTTCATTCATTTTATTTCTAAACACCCATCTAGTTCCTATGATGTGCTTATTTTCAGGTTTAGGAACTAGGATCCAAACCTTGTTTCTCTCAATCAGATTGAGTTCTTCTTCCATAGCAACTATCAACTCATTATATAATAGAGCTTCATTTATGTTTTTGGGTTCTATTTGAGAAACAAAGACTGTAAAGTTGCATAAATGTGTAAGTGTTTTTCTAGTTGTAACTCCTTTAGAGATGTCTCTTATTATGTTATCTATGAGATGATTCTTATTAAACTTCCACTCTTTAGGTAATTCATCTACCCTAATTGGTTCTACATAATCCAAGTTAGTTTGAGGTACAGTTTCAATAGGTTCCATTGGATTAGACTCTACAATTTCATCCAAAGAATTATCAACTATAGGAGGAGTGTTGTTTAGTTTTCCAGCAAATAGTTCATCAAACTTTACATGAACAGACTCTTCCACAGTTTTAGTTCTTTTGTTGTAGATTCTATAGGCCTTACTAGTTTTTGAATATCCTAGAAAAATACCTTCATCTGCCTCAGTGTCAAACTTTCCTAGATGTTCTTTTCCATTGCTCAAAACAAAACATTTGCATCCAAAAACTCTAAAGTAGGAAATGTTTGGTATTCTACCCTTGTTTAACTCATAGGGAGTTTTTCTAAGTATTGGCCTAATTAGAACTCTATTAACTACATGTGTGGCTGTGTTAATTGCATCAACCCAAAAATATTTAGGAACATTTGAGTCTTTAATCATAGTTCTAGCTAATTCTTCTAAAGACCTATTTTTCCTTTCAACAACTCCATTTTGTTGTGGAGTTCTTGGGGCTGAATACATATGGTGTATACCATTTTGTTCACAGTAGGTATTAAAGGATTCATTTTGGAACTCTCCACCATGATCACTTTTGATGGAGATTATTTTCTGATTTGTCTCATTTTGTACTAAATTTGCAAAACTTTTAAAAATAGAGAAAGCCTCACCCCTATGAGTCAGAAAAAATGTTCAAGTATACCTAGAGTAATCATCTACTAACACATAACCATACAAGTTACCTCCAAAGCTTTTCACTTGGGATGGACCAAATAGGTCCATATGTATTAATTGCAAAACCTTATTGGTTTTAACTAAATCTATTGGGGGGAAAGATGACTTAACTAACTTGCTTTTCTCACAAGAGTAACACAACTTATCCTTAGTAAACTTTCTGTTTGGGAGTCCTATAACTAATTGTTTACTTACTAATTTGTTCTGGTGATCTATATGTATATGTGCTACTTTTTTATGCCACAACTAGTTTTCATCAGAATTGGATAATAAACAGCAAATAGAACTAGCAGGCAAAGCATTAAAATCCAGCATGTATATGTTATTAACTCCGTCACCTACCAGTTTGATACCTTTATTCTCCTTATGCTCAAGTATATAAGACTGAGGTGTAAAACATACCTGGAATCCCTTGTCACAGAGTTGACTTACACTCAGCAAATTGTGTTTTAGACCATCTACATACAGAACATTGTTGACAACTATTGTAGATTCATTTCCTATGTCTCCAACACCACGTATCTTACCTTTGTTATTGTCACCATATTTGACATACCCTCCATCTTTTAACTTCAGAGACAAAAACTTTGATTTGTCTCCTGTCATATGCTTGGAGCATCCACTATCTAGGTACCATGAGTCCTTCTTGGATGTCAAGCATATCTGCAACACAAAATCAAAATTTGGTTTTAGGTACCCAATTTAAATTGGCTCCTTGAGGGTTAGTTTTAAGCATAGTTTCCTTTATTTTCCAAATTTGTTTCCATCCTTTATTAGTCAGTTTTTTCAATTTACAATTGAAAGAAATATGCCTTTTTCTACAACAAAAATGACATGAAACAGCAAAGGATGAATTCTGACTTGGTTTAGTAAAGATATCATGCATATGTTTTGATTTAACAAATTTCTGATTCTTTTTACCATTTCTGTTTTGTTTATACCCAATTCCACATTTATTATTGTGATTCTGTTTAACATTCATATTTGGTCTATAACCAAGCCCAAATTTTTCATTTAGATTCCTTTGGTTTCCAAGAAGCATATCTAAATTGTTTTTACCACTGTTAAACTTTTCTATATCACAATACAGTGCATAAGTTTCCTTCTTCAGACTTTCATTTATGTCTTTAAGAGACTCATGTTCCAGTTTGATTTCTTCATAAAGCATGCATTTTTCTTCTAACAATTTCTTAGTACTAATTAGTTGTTTGATTGTACTAACATATTCATCATGTAGTTCATTAAATGCATTATATAGTTCATCATAAGAAGGATTAGATGCAGAACTTATCTCACTGTCTGAGTCTGAATCTGTGTTGGCCATTAGACAAAGATTAGCTTCTTCTTCTTCTGAAGATGCAGAGAATTCATCATCGTTATCATTCCAAGTAATGTAGGCTTTTCTGGTCTTAGGTGGTGGTTGATTGCCTTTAGCCTTTGCAGTCTTATTTTTGTTTTGCAATTGGAAGCATTCTGATTTTATATGGCCTGTTTTTTCACATTCGTAACAGGTTATTGTCTTGTTGTCGTTTGCATCACTCTTGCTGAAGCCTTTTGTCTTTGAATTTGGTTGTTTTCTTGATTGATTTCCTTTCTTTTTCTGAAACTTTTTGAATTTTCTGACCAACGTTCCTATTTCCGGTTCTTGATCAGTTTCAGTATCGGAATCTTCAGATGTTTCTGGTTCAGATTTTGTTTTATGAGCTTGAACCTTCAGAGACAATCCTTTTCTTTTTCTGTCAGTCTGTTCAGCCTCATTCAGTCTGTGCAGTTCCATTTCATGCTCTCTTAGTTTTCCAAAAAGTGTTGCAATTGACATGCTACCAAGGGCTTTTGATTCTGCTATGGCAGTGATCTTTGGTTGTCATTCTCTAGTCAAGCACTTATCACCTTGTTGATTTGCTGATCATTGTCAATCACCTTACCAAGAGCATTTAGATTGTTGACTATGTGAGTAAATCGTGTCTGCATATCATTAATAGACTCCTCTTTCTTCATGTTGAACAGCTCATACTCATGCATTAGTGTATTGATTCGGGCCCTTTTTACATTTGTTGTTCCCTCATGTGTTTGTTGTAATGTGTCCCACATCTTTGGCAGATTTACAATTAGATACCCTGAAAAATTCGTCAGCAGATAATGCAGAGGTAATTATATTTTTAGCCTTAGCATTATATCCTACTTTTTTCTTGTCATCTTCAAACCAATCTGATCTGGGTTTTGGGATTAATGAATTATCTGTGCCAGCTATTCTAGGCACATATGGTCCATCTATTACTGCTTCAAGTATATCAAGACTACATGCTTCTAAGAAAATTAACATGCGCTCCTTCCAATACATGTATGCAGCCCCATTAAATGCAGGGGGCCTTGCCAAGGGTGCACCTTCTCCAAGAAATTCTACAGAGGTCATTCTCTTTTATGAGAGTTACTCTAAAAAAGGTCAGGCTCTTGATGCCAATTGTTGGAATTTATGGCCTCTAACCTTAGGATGTTTTATACAATGTTACTAGCAACATTATCTAATTTTTCCTAAGTATTGAAATTAATATCGAAACCAACGTGATCAATATTATTTCAATTCAACAGTGATAAATTCAAACAACTTTATCAATACAAAGATTCAAATATACATGTATTTTCAATATAAACGTGCAGATACAATATTTGTTCAAAGATTAAACAAGACGGAAATTCACAGGCAAACATTCAAGAACAAATATTCAAGATCAATGTAAAGAGAAGAGAGAAAAGGGAATTCGTGCACCAGGATTTATACTGGTTCGGCTGTCTGTATGGCAGCCTACATCCAGTCCTGAAATCAAACCGATTTCAGCCTTTTTCCAATAGAATCGTCTAGAGTATGTTTTACAGATTGTCCAGCTCACACAAGGCCTATCTATCCAACTCTCTTGCTTCTATTACACAACCACTGTATCCCTCGAGTTAATCGCCAAACTCTCCCAAGATAACGATGAGACTTCTTCTTGATGAACACCCTCACCAACGAAGATAGTCACCAGTTTTTATACTGGGTTTTTACATAACTTTCTTTACAGTTGTTGTTTACAGAGATGATAAAAGATCAAAGATCACTAATAAAGGCGACTCAATCAAACTATGAATTACACACAATAAGGATTTACCAAAAGAGTATTTTGTGTGTGTTTTCAATTCTTTCTCTCAAAGTATTTTTCTAGATTTCAGTGTTATGAAAAAGTGTAATCAATTATTGTCTTGGTTCTTTCAAAGTTATGAGAAAAAGTGATTTGAGTCAGCTTATATATGTTAAGAAAAACAACAGTAAAATCGATTCCTCAATCGATTTTATAAAAGTTTAAAAACAGTTTAATCGATTGCCCAATCGATTATCGTGTTTCTTGTTTTTCTTGGTTCTTAAAAATATATGAATGAATCGATTTGCCAATCGATTCTTTTTAATGCTTAAATCAGAAACAAAAGCATGTTCATATCAGAATCGATTGAGTAATCGATTATAGGTGTTTTGTTCAAACAACGAGATCCAAACAATCTATTACGCAGTCGACTCATATTTACTCATAATCGATTTGGCAACAGGCTGAATTTTCCATGTAACACAAAACTTTAATCTTACCGATTTGCCAATCGATTAAACTGATCACAGTGACTCAACCATTTTGCTTCAATTGATTTGTCAACTGATTTTACTAGTCTCAGTGATTCAGATATTTTACTTCAATCGATTTGCCAATCAATTTGGCTTGTTACAGTGGCTCAACCATTTAGTTGAAAATCAATGTGTCAATCGATTAGAAACTTATTTCTTATATATGATTAAGCATTTCATTTTCCCAATCGATTACCTAATCGATTAGTATATAATAAATTTTATATATGACAAAGATATATATGAGCAAAAAAGTGTCCCATTATTCATTAAACAAGAGAATTGATTTTGATAAACGTTTTGTGAACTTGTTAAGGTGCACTCCCTCTATATCTATCGTGTATACTTTATCTCTTTTCTTCGTGATTGAATAGATAAAAAAATTTGTATCCTAAATGCTCCAAATATAAAATAACATTTGTGTATAATGACATCATTGAATTGGTAGAAGGAAATAGTTTGATATTTCATTAATCTAATCATTATTGTATTATATCAGAAAATATGAAGATACATGGTTTGTTTTTTGGGGAATTATTGGGTTGCAAAAAAGATTGACTCCATACTTCAAAGTGTTGTAAATCATATAAGAAACGATTGCAACTGAAGAGCTTTTAAAAAATTGCCCTACAAACACTCGGCTTCAGAGGTGTGCTTAGAGAAACCTTGTGATATAACTGGAGTCGACTATGTTGCCCAAAGTGTTATACTTTCAAATGCAATTAATAAGAGTGTATATAAAGCCGCATAAGAAATTTAAAGATTTTAACTTGAATAATGATGTGAACAAAAAACTTGTAACTCTTGGATTCTGAAGTTCAGTTAAATAAATTCATATTTTACTTGTTTGTTGTGTAGTTATGATATACATGTGTTATATAACTATAATATATTTGTGTAATTTTGCTTCAAAATATAGTCTAATGTATTTTTAGTATATTTTTATTGTCGGTTTCAGTATCTAGTTATAATTTAATGCGATAAATGGTGTACTATGTAGTTTTCTAGATCATAACATTGCTATATTATAGGAATGAAAAACATAAGTAAATGGTTTTTTTTTATGTATTTATGACATTTGGTATGTAAATGTTTGTTTTAGTTTAATGTATATTCTTATCTTATTAAGTTAAGGTTATATTGTTGATTTGAAATTATTTTGTTTTTGAGTTGACTTTCATATATATGCTTTGAATATCTCGTCTTTCCTTACCAGAAACTTTTCTCATAAATAATTCGATAAAGTTTGAAGACATCATTTTTTGGTTATTAACAACATTTGTGTTGTCTCGCGAGATTTAAAAAAATTTATAAGGTAATAATCTATGTATTCTCATTTTATTGTTTGAGATAATTTTGGCTTAATTGATTTAAATGGGTTGATATAAATATCCAATCTACATATTCAAAATTTATGAAAATAATAAATTTTATACATGACGAAGATATTTGTTGCATCAGGTGTTAAAATTACTCGTTTACAATATATGAACAAAGAAGATATATATATATATATATATATATATATATATATATATATGAACAAAAAAGTGTCGTTGACATTATTCTTTAAAGAAGAGAATTGATCTTGATAAAAGTTTTGTGAACTTGTTAAGGTACACTCCCTCTATCTTTATCGTGAATAATGACATCATTGGATTGGTAGAATGAAACAGTTTGATATTTCAATAATCTAATTATTAATGTATCCTATCAGGAAATTTGAAGATGAATAGCTTTTAAAAAATTGTCTTGCCCTACAAACACATGTGATATAGCTGGGTGGACTATGTTGCACAAAATGTCATACTTTGAATTCTGAAGTTCTAAGTCTTGGATGATGATGTGAACACAAAACATGCAAGTCTTGGATTCTGAAGTTCAGTTAAATAAATTCATATTTTATTTGTTTTTTGTGTAGTTATGATATACATGTGTTATATAATTATGATATATTTGTGTAATTTTGCTTCAACATATAATTTAATGTATTTTTAATATATTTTTATTGTCGGTTTCAATGTTATAATTTAATGCGATAGATGCTACTGTGGAGTCATTGAAAAATAAAATTCTAATTAACTTAGGAGTATGTTAGAAATAACATTGAACAGAAAATTCAAATCCTGATATATATATATATATATATATATATA
>JBBPBT010000347.1:3285464-3309179 GCA_037974875.1 Cicer bijugum | reverse complement strand
TTATCTTTTCTTTTCAATTTAACATATTCTTTTATTAATACTATTTTGATTTTTTAAATAAATTAAAAATAATTAACAAATCAAAATACTACTAATAAGATAAAATTAAATACATTAAATTGGAGAAAGATTACCGTTAAATAAATATGCCAAAACAAATAATGTGTAACAACTTCTTCATATTTTTTTTCGATCTAATAAATAAAAATAAAAATAATAATAATAATAATAGTAAAATTTGAATTTAATGTCTTTTTTTTTTAATTTGTGGTATTGTTTGTCTTTAATATAATGTATTTTTTTTTGTTTAATTTTATTTTATTAATATAAATATTTTATTATTATTATTATTATTATTATTATTATTATTATTATTATTATTATTATTATTACTACTGTTAATATAACTTTATTTTATTATTTTTATTTATTAGGATATTTTATTTTTTAAAATATTTTAATTATTTTATTTATTAAATAAATAATTTTGTAATTGTAAAAAATGAGGGAAAAAAATTTGTATTCCTACTACATGGTCGCATCCTCGCGATGCGACCTTCTGTTGAAAAACAAAAAGTCTTCAAAAGGTCGCACGTCGGGGTGCGATCATCTACTTGTGCTAAAAAGTAGTGTAATTTTGTATTATTTTTTTAAAGTGTGATAATTTGGTATATTTTTCTAAAAAAAGGATTATTTTTTTTAATATATCCCCTTTTTCTTTTTTTATACCAAAATGTTTCACTCTCTCAGTTTTATATACCAGATTGTCCTACTTTTCGGGCTCAATAAGAAGTCGCTGGCCCAGGGTGCGACCACCATTTTTCGGGCTCAATAAGAATATTCTAAATTGGATATACTTAGAAGGTCGCTGGCCCATGATGCGACCTCCTATTAGGGTTTAATTTATTTTTTTGTTGTCGTTTTATGTATTATTATATGAATTAAATATACTAATAAATAATTAAATTATTAAATAATAATAAATACTACATTAATAAATAACAATGATAATAATAATATTAATAATAACAATAATAATATTATTATTATTATTAAAAATGATTATAATTAAAAAGTAGGGCAGATTTATGATTAATCAATTTGCTAAAACTAATTTGTTACTTACCAAATTGGACAATTTGCTATTAATCAATTTGTTACCAAATTGTACAATTAATTAATTTAATATCAATATATCAAATTAATTAATTAATTAATTTTCTTATTAATTTACAAATTAATTTAATATCAAAAAAATTGATTCATGTGATTGGAAAAAGTAATAAAAGTAAAGAATGAACTTAATCTAATCATTTTATATATAGATATTTTTAAAATACATTTGGAAGATTAATATATTTAATTTGATTTTATCTTTTGAGATAAGTTAACAATACATTCGTTTACAATATATTATCTGATTTTATTTCAATATATCAAAAAAGTTTATTCGTGCGACTAACAATGTGACAAAAATATATATATCAAAATTAATGTGTTTGAATAAATGTGACAAGACAAACAAGCTAATGCATATTCAATTTACCAATCACACAAATCAATTTTTTTGATATTAAATTAATTTGTAAATCAATGAGAAAATTAATCAATTTACCAAATCATATTTAATGAGAAAATTAATTTTAGTAATTTATGATTAATCATAAATTTTACCATTAAATGAATAAATTAATGAAAATTTATGATTAATCATAAATTACTATTATTTATTAATTGCAAATTATTCAATTTGATAAGTATCAAATTAATTTTAGCAAATTGATTCATCATAAATTATCCTACTTTCCCACTATAATCATTTTTAATCATAATAATAATAACTATATTATAATTATTATTATTTATTATTATTGTTATTTATGAATGTATTATTTATTAATTTAATTATTTATTAATGTATTTAATTCATATAATAATACATAAAACAGTTAAAAAAAAAAACTCAACTCTAGTAAGAGGTCACATCTTGGGCCGGCAACCTCCAAGTAGGTCTAATTCAGATTCTTCTTCATACCATAGTCCAGTGTCTTTCTATTGGTCCTAAAAAGTAAGGTAATTTGGTATATAAAATTGGGAGTAGGATATATTAGTATAAAAAAAAAATGGGATATATTGAAGAAAAAAAATACAAATAGTTTTTTTTAAACAAATGAAATATTTGAAAAAGTTTTTAAAGATTCGACATAGGTTATCTATTTTGATTTTATATATATTTAAAATATGACTTTATTTAACTTCTACAACATCGACTTCATCCTCAAACTAGTTAAATAAATTATTTTCATTTCTCATATAATTAAAAGTCGGGTTTCTTTTTTAAGAATAAAAGAAAAGAAAAGTAAAAATTAAATCTATTGATGTTCAATTTTTGTATATAGAAATAGAACTAGACGTTGATGTTGTTTCAATTTGTATATTAATCTACATTTGATAACATTGCCTGCCTTGTCCAACAACAACATCATCCTCAAATTAGCTGGAGAAATTGTTTCCATTTTTCATAGAACGGTGTTTTTTTAGAAGAAAAGAAAAAAAAAAGTAAAAATCAAATATATTGATGTTTATTTTTTGTATGTAAAAATAAAATTGGACGTTGATGTTGTTTCAACTACAAATGAACATTTTATAACATTATTTGATCTCATAAAACTACAATAAGTTTTTTTTACAAGAAAATAAAAAGTAAAAATCAAATATACTAATGTTCATTTATGGTATATAGAAATAGAACTAGACGTTGATGTTGTTTCAACTTGTATATATTATTTGCACTTGCGTATAAATATACATTTGATAACATTAGGTGATTTGTACATGTTCACTTAAGTTTCAATTTGCATATAAAATATATATTTGATAACTTTACTTGATTGTACAACAACATCTCCAAACTAGTACGTGGAATTGTTTTAGTTATAAAGAGTTTTTTTATAATAAAATAAAAGTAAAAAATCAAACATTTTTTTATATTCATATTTAAGATGTAGAAATGTAATTAGACTTTGATGTTTTTTCAACTTGTATATAAATGTACATTTTATAGTTTTATTTGGCTTTTACAACAACAACATCATCTTAAAACTACTTAAATCAATTAACCCATTTTTAACTAACTTTCATTTATATGATTTAGACATTTTATTTTTCCAACACGAAAATTTTATGCGAAATGATCCCGATGAAGTTTGAAGACACATTTTATTGGCTATCAATAGCATTTGTGTTGTCTTGTGAGATTTCTGAAATTTTCCAAAAGGTAGTATTTTCCACATCCTCATGTTATTGTTTGTGATAATTTTTGCTTAATTGGTTTAATCGGGTTGATATAAGTATCTAATTTATATAATATAAACAAATTCAAAATTTATGAAAATAATAAATTTGATATGTGACGAAGATATATACTGCAACAAGTGTCAAAATTACTCAATGTAATATATGTCGTATTTAGTTCGAGCAAGGAAGAGTCGTTGACATTGATTATAGCATTTGGGCACATGTTTTTAGGTTTTTAGTTTGATATTTTAAAAACTCTTTATAGTTTAGATTAACATTTTTAGCTTGTTTCTAAACTTTGGGTCGAATATGAATTATAATTTTATTATTTATATTTTTACTCATTCTCGCTGTGTATGTCATAACTCGAGCTTTGGATATCGGATTGGCACATATGAGCAGACATTGGAAAGATACAAATTTGAACTACAACTTTTGTGTTGGAAGGAAATACCAATTCTCAACTTTACTGGGCCGAAATTGTAAATTTTGTAATATAAATTTTTGTAATAATTTTAATTAGCGGACCACTTGTTTTTAAAGCTTAAATCCTAAAGTCCAATATCAAGTACTATATATTGTCAGTTTTGTTTATTCTCTAAAGACAGAAAAATTAGGATTCAAATTGCTACAAGAAATAAATAGTGTTATTTTAATTTCATGGAAGACTAATTTTATAAGATTAATCTACGAGTTCAGAGTTTCATCAACATCTTAAGATTCATGTTACACTGTCAATTTCTATTCATGATTCTATTCTTGTTTATCTAATTATATTGATATTTTGATTGCTTAAATTGAATTTCAATAGGATTGATTAAATTTATTTGATAGAATTTGGTTTCGGTTTCTAATTTAATTGAATTATAATTTTGCGACGCTTGATCGTTAATTGTAATATTTTGATGATTGTGATGCTTAATCTAATCAAATAAACCAAATTCACATAGGATTGATTACACTTGTTTGATTAATTCTATAGTAAAATAAGAATAGAATCATAAGTTATAAATTAAACTCATTGATAGAATTTGTGATAGGTTAACTCGAATAAGTGGATTAATCATTTTGCTCATCTGTTAAATAAAAAATTATAAAAACCACTTTTTAATTTCAATTTTCAATTCGGTTATTATTATTATATCAGAAGTCCTTGTGAAATGATTCGAGTTATTACATCTATTTACATTTTATTAATTTTATTTGACCCGTGTGCGACAACGGATCAACATCTTTCACTAAATATCTTGATGAAATCTATTGGGTTGCATACTATCACCAATCATTTATACTAAATTACGAACTCAGAAAAAACCTCTTGTTAAAATTGCTATAAGGGGATAGAGAAGAGTAAGAGATAAAAGAAATTGTCTAAATTGTTGGATTATATTTGGTGTAAATGATACATATTAAGATACGATAGATAAACAAATCTAACAATTTATAAAAATAATCCATCATAAACCAATACGTCAATTGATTCAGACTAAAACAAATACTTAAAAGAAAATTATATTTATATTCCCCGAAGTCACTTTAAATGACACTAACGCAGTTTGTTGTGCTACTAAAAATATAATGATACATTTTTAAATTATAAATATTAAATATATATTGTATATTTATAAATTAAAAATAAAAATTTAATTATATCATATAATAAATAACATGAATATGTAACTGTGATAAAAAATAGTTGATGTAATATTTTTTAATAAATATAAAAGTGGTGATTATTTTTTTAAAACTAGAGAAGTATTATTATCGTTAAAAGTAAAATTAGGGGAGTAAATGCAATTTCCAAATAGTCAAAAATCCATCTCTAATCGTATGAAGTATAGTTCCTTTTTAAGTGTGAATTTTTTGAGACATGCAATGTTATTCACAACGTGCTCAGCTTCGCGATCCTATATACGTACAATCCCACTAGACAACGTGGCATTCAATACCTCTTTCCATTGGTTATTACTCATTACAATCCAAAATTCATAGGCGCGTGTACTTCCAGGTCTGGACAAACGAGTGTTAAAAGTCTTCAACTTTTAATCTTGCATTGTACAACGGCTTCTTCACACAGCACAACTTTTCATACCAACTTTAAAAAATTGTCCTTTTTCACTCTCTTTTCATAAGATATACTAAAATATTGGAGTATAACGAAATCATTCTCTTTCTTTTCGTTTTCATGTTTCAAAATTATAAATTATTATTTTATTTTCAAAAACCTCGACCCCTTTTGTTGGTCTACGTTGCTCACCACTAAAAAAATCTATCGCTTCAATACACTCTCTTAGTGTGGTTTCATTCCCACCATACAACTTCAAAATACTCATTAGAGATTCTTCACAATGAAAATCACCATTGTAGCTTATGCTTGCCTAGTGATTTTGACTACAGTTTTCAACCTTTCATCTCTTGCTCTCAGTCAAGATGGTAATAACTAAGAACCCTAGTTTTTTTTTTCTGCTTAAAAAGATAATCCTCTTTTATCTATGTTGCTAGAATAATTGCATTTGGTACGTTTATACCCATTTTGGGAATTTGTTTATAGTTTCAAATTTTAAGTGTTTTTTGTTCAATTTGTTAGGTTTAACGTTGTTGGAGATAAAAAAGCACTTTGAATGATACTAAGAATGTTCTTGGTACGTAACTGGCAAGAGTTTGATGAGTCTCCTTGCGCATGGACTGGTGAACAAAGAGTTCGCTCAATGTATGCAAGTAAAACCATTCTTTTCATTTTACTACTTTTTTTTTGTTGCCATTTTCTGAGTTGAATATGACACTTTATTTGTATTGTGTTGCTCAGAGATCTACCATATATGCAACTTGGAGGCATAATATCTCCCAGTATTGGTAAACTCAGTAGATTACAGAAATTGTAAGTAGAACATGTTCTTGCTATTTTTGGTGTGCATCTTTTGATTGACGGAATCAAGGCTAGCTACCGCAACTTTGCTTAAGTTTGGAGTTTCACACTAAAAAAAAATAAATTTATTGATAACTTAAAAAAAAAAAATTAAAATATTTACGTCCAAAAAATATTCACTTGTTCTCTTTTTTTCCCATTTAGATCTCAGAATTATTTTCTCATTCTCCTTCTTAAATTTGCTTCTCAAATTCTTTTCCCATCTCAGAATTAGGGCTACACCGATACACATTGTTTCTCTATTAAACAACCATGTCGCTGGCGCCGGTACATTCCTTCCCTGTCGAATACGACGGACCTCCGATTTCTTACGATCTTCCCCGAGCACTCCCCATAACTGTCGACAACATTCCGGTGGCTTCAGTTGTTTCTCAGGTTCCACTTTCCGACACTCTCTCTTTACCACCGCACCACCACACCGTAAAAGAGCTGAAAACACTAAGCTCCGAATCTAGGGTTTCCAAAGAACTCGAATTAGCTTCTGGAAGAACAGTTTCTCCCACTTCCGTTATTGAACTCGATCACTGAGCTTCACAGATTAACGTATGTGAGCTCTCCGGCGAATTAAGTAGCTCCGGACCGATTGATTTATCGAACGGCAATGACGGTTCCGGCGAGTGCGAGTTTTCCGATGTTTGTGATTCTTCAAGGTTGCTTGAAGAATCAATCTCTAGTGAGTTACGAGGTGGAGTTTGTAGAAGCGCTAGGAGCTTTAACACTATGGAGTTTAATGCTTTGGGGGTTTCAAATGATGATGAAAAAGAAAGTTTTGATTTTAACGAGTTAAACTTAAACCAACAAGATTGGTGTTCAACTGAGTCAGTGACTCAGTGTTGAGTTTAGAGTATCCATCAACTCGTGTTTCTTCATTGAAAGCTGAGGATTGTGATGGTAGAAGGGTTCCTGCTGTTACTTTTAATGTGGACTATGATGATGATGATGGTGATTTGAATGAGGAGTTTGATGTTGAGGAAACTGTGACTAGACCGGTTAGAAGGGAGCCTCATTCAATTCACATAACGCTCTCTTCTATCTCCCAAGAAACTATCTTTTTTGTGGCAAATTCTTCTCTCTCGCTCAACCTCATTTCTAAATGAAAAAGAGGAAAAAATAGTGTTGGTGAGTGAACATCAATTAGGGTTTTTCTCGTGGCTTGCGAGACTTTTCCCCTATTCTCGCAACTTAACCTCTGCATCTATTAGGGTTTCTGCATCTTGCGAGACTTGCAGCACTTCTACCTCTTCGTGACTTGGTGATTTTGGTATGAATTTTCATCTTCGCCTTGTTATCTCTCAAAAGAGAATAAAAGTAACTCATTTCCCTATTTTGCTTGATTGCATCTTAATAACTTTCTATAGTGACTGTATTATTTAACTATATTTAAGCTTAATCGATGCTTTGATGCACTAGTTTAGTTATTGCTTTTGCATTTCTTTAAAAGTAACTCTTAATCATCTTGAAATCATTGAATTGATGCTTTTTGGTTTACTCTAAAAATTCAATTCTAAGTGACATAAAATTATGACTTAATTAGGAAGTATGACTGACTAAAATTATGAAACTTGGTTGCAATCTTGTGCGTATTATTTTCTGATTGTCCAAAGGAGTTTAAGTTGAAGAGAGATAAGATTGTTGAGAGGTTGTTCTCTTGTAGGTTGACTCGTTTTTTGGGGTGTGATAAGGTTGAATTGGCTGTGAATGGGGATGATGATCATGAAGGTTGCAAGAGTGATGGTGTTTAGTTTGGAGCTGGTGGAAGCAAAGAGAGTAAGGTGACTGATCATGGATTGATGATGGATGGGAACCTTGTTAGCAATTATAGCTTTGGTGAAGCTGAGGCTTTGACTGATGAGATTGAAGAAGAATCTCAGTTTGTTGGTGAGGTTTTGAGGATTAGACTTTAGAGACATTCTCTATAACCGTGAAGAAGAGGTATGTTTTTTTCTCTCTCTTCCCTTTCTTTGATTGACTTTGTTGGATGTTTGATGAGATTTTTTTGGAAGGAATTGGTATTGATTTATGGTTTTTAATTGGATGGCATTTTGTTTTTGTTTTTCTTTGAAAGTTGAATTCAGAGGAGTCATTTAAGGTCTAGCATAAAGCCAACTTCGCAAATACATAAGATAGCCTTCTAAACTAGCAAACTGATAAATTGAGACCTGGAGAGGCCTCAAAATGCAGCGAAGCTGTCCAATCTAGATCAAAGTGGGAATAAACTCCCCAGCAGTTGTAGGGTTTGTGAATGGACAGATGGACATTCATTTTTAAAAAGAACAGAACCCCTGTTAATCAACCTTGAGTAGAATGCCAAGTATGATATAATTTGAATTCTTAGACTCCATTTGTCAGAAAAAAGTTGATTTAGTTGGAAATTATCAATTTTCAGTAGATTTTGTGATTGTTAGAACAGGTTTGTTTTTCCTTTTCCAAGATCATGTTGATCTTTTCTTAGTATTTCGACCATGTCGCTTCTGCTTGTGGGAATCCTGTTTGCTGTTGTCTGAGTTTTTTAATCAAGATAGGATAGAGTATTTATGATAAATTATTACCTCCTAATTCCTTATAAGCTTTCATTATTAATACAATGTAAAACCATTCTTGTATATGTAATTTGTATGCAACTAAAGCTATTTTTTTCCCCCAATTTCCCCTGCTTATCTCTTGAATAGGTAAGTTTAATTAAGAAGGTTACCGAACAAGTAAGACTTCTTGCCAAGGATGAAGATGAGAAACTTACCGAAACCAGCTTATATGATGTTATTCCTCCTTATGACCAAGCAAAAGCACTTGGGAAGACAAATATTGATGTTGATCGTATAGCTTCTGTCTGGCTTACCTTGTGGTAGTGAAGGGTTTCTCTTAATGTTTGCTCGGTGGAAAAAGCTTGAAAGAGACCTATATAATCAACGGAAGGAGTAAGTATTTACCATTTGTTGATTTGATCTTGTTTGGTTTTATTCTGTTTTGGATTTTAAGCGACAATAGGTTACTTCAAAGGCCATTATACATGAGAAAGGTTTAGTTACATACATTGCGGAAGGCTGCCACATTAGAATTTTTACGAACTATATATACTGTGAAGTCAAAACTTATTGCAGACTCCATGGTTTGCATAGGGACACTGTATGTCTATCACTTGATGCATCGATGAACTTATTACTATGAAAATATCTATTATTAAATTATCTCATCTAAGTTACTTTTCCTGCCTATCCATTGCAATATAGCATGATTTAGTTTTACCTTTTTGCATGTTAAACCGACAAAATATTCTTTTGCAGTTGGAATTTTAACTTCCCTTCCATTTATTAAAAGGCTTTTAACTATTTCGACTTCTAGTTTCTATTTCATATTAGCTTTTTCCAGTGACAATTTATTGACAAAGCTATTATGAATTTCTATTCCTATGTCATATATGTATAGCCATTATGCCTTCATCGTGTGTGTGTGTAACTTGGTAACTGACACTCAAATGGTGTGTTACTTGCACAGGTGCTTTGACATAACCCAAATTCCTGACGTGTATGATTCATGCAAGTAAGTTATCTCTTTCATTAGGTTTTAATGACTGTCCTCTTCCTTAACCAATAACTTAAAACTAAATTTTATATATATTTGTGTCTCCGATATGCATAAAGATTTAACTAATGTTCAATTTCACAAATTTGAAAATTAAATTGATGGGTTCATTTAAACTATGTAGCTTCTTTTATTCTTTTCTTATGCGAAGTTAATTTTTACTTGCAGATTACAGATATGATCTCTTGCACAATGCACATCTTAATCTAGAAGGACTGGATGAACTATTTAAAGTTGCTCAGGTATGTTATGTTAGGAAAATCTCTGCTCAGCTAGAACTGATTGAACCAGTGCAAGACAAACATTTCTTATAAAACTATGAACAGTGTTTTCCTTAAATATTTTGAATGGAACATTGTATGTTAAAAACAAAGATAGTCAGGCATTCCTTTGCAGAAATGAAACACAAAAATATGATATTTATCTGTATATTACATAACCTTATTTATGAGTACTATTTGTTCACTTTCCTCGCTGCACCACCTTCTTATTTGCAGGCACTTGCTGATGGTGTAATTTCAAATGAATACAGTATTAATCCAATTCAGAAGCTGAAGATTGGCCCAAAGGTAACCTCCAGCTGTAAGGAGTATTGCAAATTGCCTGTATCTGTACAGAATTTTATGTTCAGTCTGATACTATGTGATGAATATGTGAGTACTCTGATTTGATGCATTGTTTCAATTATTTGTGCCTTTTTAATCCAGATCGCACGTCGATTATTGGGGAAAATTTTGATTGATTTGAGGAACACCTGTGAGGAAGCCAACCATGCATAGACTCTAGTCATTTTTATTCTTCTATGTGTTTAATGAATCAGAGCGCTTCATCAGAATGGCTTGCATGGAATCATTCCTAGTGAAATTACCAATTGTACTGAGCTAAGAGCCTTGTAAGTGAAAACAGTTCACTATTTTGTTAGAAACTTTGGATATTTATTCCCTTACTATCCTTTTTGTCCTAATACCATGATGAATGATTCATTTGACTCTATTGAAACGTACTTGAGGGCTAATTATTTTCAAGGTGGGGTATACCATCAGACATTGGAAACCTTTATTTTTTAAATATTGTAAGTCCCTCTTTCATCCTTTGTAATGAAATGAACTGATTTCTAGTTTTTCTTAATAGATATGAACGTATCTTTGTCGAGATTTGAGTTCAGCTGAATAGTTTATGATTTTAATGCAAACTTTCAATACAGGGATGTATCAAGTAATTCATTAAAAGGGTCTATACCTTCCTCTATTGGTCGTCTCTCACATTTGCAAGTTTTGTAAGTCAATTTAGCCTACTTAGCTCAGTGGCATATTGATATTGTAGACATCTATTTTTTATTATACTGATCTTCTTACTTCCTTCTCTTAGGAAGCTGTCTACCAATTTCTTTTCTGGTGAAATCCCAGACATTGGAGTATTAAGCACCTTCCTGAAGAACTCGTATGTACTCTTGCCTTATGAAGTTATGTTGTTTGTGGCTGATGCATTGTAGCAATTAGACCAAGCAGGATTTGAAATTTTCTTAGATTTTTTTTGTAATAATAACCAAGAAGTCTATTCTTTTATGTGCTCTACTAGGATGATGAGAAAATGTTTCTTAATTTGAATCTTGAGACCTCTTTTTTAATAGTCTATTGGAGTCTCTTAACTCACCAACTAAATTATCTATGCGGATCGAGAATCCACTTCGTTAATTTTTTTAATCAGTGACATTTATTGGTATGTAAATGTTTTTTTAGTTTAATATATATCGTTATAAAGTTAAAGTCATGTTGATAATTTAAAAACATTTTGTTTTTTTAACTAACTTTCATATATATGCTTTAGGCATTTTGTTTTTTCCATCAGGAAACTTTCTATGAAATAATTCCGATAAAGTTTGAAGACATAGTTTCTTGGCAATCTGTAGCATTTGTGTTACTCGTGAGATTCTCGAAATTTTTCAAAAGGTAATATTCTCCATATTCTTATGTAATTGTTTGTGATAGTTTTTGCATAATTGATTTAATCAAATTGGTATAACTCATATGATTGTTTGTAATAATTTTTTCTTAATTAGTTAATCAGGTTGGTATAAATATCTAATTTACATAATATAAACAAAATTCAAATTTATGAAAATAATAAATTTGACATGTTACAAAAATATATATTACAACAGGTGTCAAAATTACTCGATGTAATATATGTAGTTCGAGCAAGGAAGAGTAGTTAACATCTTTTGCTAAAGATCTGAATGAAATCTATTGGCTTGCATATTAACACCAAACATCATTTGCAAACTCATGCTACTGCTGAGTTTCATTCACATTTAACATTATTTTGTTAATGTTAGACATATCTTCATGTGTTATCAACTAATATGAATTTTTTCATGGATTCAATCATAGAAGATTAAATAGTATAACTATATAAAATACCTATCAACTTTGATTGACTCTCTAGTGTTAGCAAAACTAATATATGTTCAGACTTGTGATTGTTTCATCATTAAATTATAGAACTTAAGTTAAAGTTTATATAATAAGAAATGAATAATAAAAAACAGATAAAATATGTGGATAGTTAATTATAAAATGAAACATGAATTGAAATTAGAAAAACCTATAATAAAATGTATTATCCATGGACAGAAGAGAAAACTAAGCAAGTTTATTGCAAAATATAAATGATTCTCTATCGTAGAAGTCAACCATTAGAGGTTTACTATCGTAAGGGAGCTTTGACTTAATAAGGTGATATTTGAAATTAACTATTTCCTATTAAATTCAAATGTTACTAAATTTTGTGTTACTATACTCGATTGAGTAACTCTTATTTTCTCACAAATTAAAATTCTAAATCAAATGAGTTTGTTAAAAAGGAGACAAGCATTTGCGCTGCTCAAGTTTTAATAGGATAGTCACTTCCTAGATGACGTGAATATTATCCCACTGAAGTGCATAAATTTATAAAAAAGAGCATAAAAGTCAGGCTAGAAGTGGCCATAATACTTTCAAATGAATAGTTTTTGACAGGTCCAACAACTAAACCAATAGAAAACAATAAATTATAAAGAAAATTATAAATAAGAAATTGTACTCCCGTGGAACCTTTTTAGTATTTCTTTATAAATAGTTTTAGTTTTTATTATGAATGCATTTTTTGACTTTGGTCTCATATTGTTTCCCAATATATATATATATATATATATATTTTGTCTTATTTTACTTGTTAGACTATTGTATATGTATATAAATATGATAATCTATTTGAAAGAGTCTTGGATTAGAATTGTATTAAAAATTATGAACTAGATGGAGATAAGAAAATAAAAATTATTAACCCCTCAAAAAATATAGTGGAAGTGAAGACAAAAGTTGAGAAGAAAACGAAAACTTTATGTTCTACGTCTAGATCAAGGGCCTTTGAATATTGTTATATTTGTCCATGGAAAATTATAAAGGGTTATCTCGAGAAATATTTGAATTAGAGATAGTAAACAAATTAATTGGAACTTATATGCACAATTCTATTTCAAAGAAGGAAAGTTAAGTTGGGTTCACTTCACAATGAAATTCATTTATTTTCTAATACCATTACTATTCACAATGAAATTCTATAAAAAAACCCATCAAAATAAGTAAGAATGTATAATTCTTGTCAATAGTATATACATGCTAGTTGCTAAGAACTTGTTCCCCGAAGCATTCACATGTGTTCACGAATATATGATATATGTGACATGTTTAGAATTATGTTCGTAAAGACAAAATAACACCAACATATATCATATATCAAATTTGCTCGTAATATGTGAAATTTATCGCCATCTATTTATTTGGTAACTATCTTCATAGATTTGTGACATTACGACATAATATGTTCCAATGAAAGCATATATGCTATCTAGCAAAATTTTGAATTTTTATCATTTTCATTGATACTTTCATAGAATTTTAATGCGAATGAGAATTGTATTAGAAAAAAAAAAGAATCAAAATAATATGGGGCTAAATAAATATATATTTCAAGATAAGTTCATATGAACTATATATTTATTTATCGTCTATATTACATGTTTTTTTCTTTTTCTAATACAATTCTCGTTGGCATAACATTAACGTACTATGAACGTATCAAAGAAAATGATAAGAACACAACATTTTGCTCGATATCATATGTATGCTTTAATTGATAGAAACTCATTATGCCGTACATACACAAATCTTCTTGAAGATTGTTTATGGTTGCCGAAGAAATAGATGACAATAGATTTAATATAGAAGGAACAAATTTGATATATGATATATGTTGTATTCTCTTCGGCCACACTTCTGAACATTTATCACATATAAAGGTTTTGGGGAACGCTTTCCTAACAATTAGCATGAATATACCATTGAAAACAATTATGCATTCTTATTTTGATTGGTTTTTTTTTTTATAAATGGTGTTTTTGGACTCTCACTTTTGTTCTATCAACGTTTATTTCTTGGGGGCAATTTAATGAATTTTTCCAATTATCTTGATTTGACAGACTATCTTGTTATCTCAAATTTGAAGCAAATCTATAAAATATGTGTGAAAGGTAACCTTGCACTTTACTCTACACTTAGAGCAACAATTTCTTTTTTAATTTAAAACAAAAATGATAGATTAGTAAGATTAAATAAAATTTATGAATTAAGATGTAAAGGCTATACCGGTATTTAAGAAGTCATCAGAAACATAGGTAAATGTAGTGAATTCCACGTAACTTTCCCATTTTTGAAATAGAGATGTGCATAAGCTCCATTACTTTGTTTATTATCCTAATTGAAGTATTTCTCGAGATAACCCTCCATAAAGTTAAATATAAAAATATTTAAAGATAATTGATCTAGACATAGAGTATAAAATTTTCTTCACAACTTTTGTCTTCACTTCCACTATATTCTTTGAGGGGTTAACAATTCTTATATTTTCATCTCCATATACTTCATAATTTTTAATACAATTCTACTCCAAGACTTTTTCAGATAGATTATAATAAATTTATGTACATGTAAAATAGTCTAATAAGTAAAAAAAGACTATATATATATATATATATATATATATATATATATATATTATTTTGGGAAACAATACTAGACTAAAGTCAAAAAAGGTTTCATAGGGGTACATTTTTTTATTTATATTTTCTTTATAATTTTTTGTTTAGTTGATGGACGTGACTCTAGGTTCCGCAGGGGTACATTTTTTTATTTATATTTTCTTTATAATCTTTTGTTTAGTTGTTGGACGTGACTCTGTAAAAAAAATTTATTGGAATATGTCATTTCAATGTATCATGGCCATTTCTAGGATGGTTGTTATGCTTGTGATCATGTTTTCAATTGGATAATATTCATGTCACAGGTTAACAACTCAACTGATCTAGATTTTTAATTTATAAGAAAATAAGAGTCATTCAATCAATTATAGTAACACAAAATTTCTGATATCACCTTATCAAGTCAAAGAAAGCTCTCTTATGATAGTTAACGTCTACTTCACTTCTACGATGGAGACTCATTTATATTTTACAATAAACTTGTTTAACTTTCTCTTTTGTCCATTGATAATATACTTTTATTTTATAGTTTTTTCCAATTTCAATTCATGTTTCATTTTATAATTATCTATTCACATATTTTGCGTGTTTTTTATTACATAAACTATAAACTTAAGTTTTATAATTTAATGATGATACAATCATAAGTCTGGACATATATTAGTACATTAGAGACAATCAAAGTTGATGGGATTATATTATATAGTTATACTATTTAATCTTCTATGAAAAAAATTCATATTAGCTGATAACACAAAAAGACATGTCTAAAATTAACAAGATATTGTACCTTGACTATTCAGTTAAGTGTAAATGAAACTCGACTATAGAATGAGTTGCAAATGATGTAGATCTTTAGTGAAAGATGTCAACGACTCTTCCTTACTCGAACTAGATACAGCATATATTACAACGAGTAATTTTGACACCTATATATTTTTGTTACATATTAAATTTATTATTTTCATAAATTTGGAATTTGTTTATATTATGTAAATTGGATACTTATACGGACCTAATTAAACCAATTAAGCAAAAATTATTACAAACAATAACATGAGTTGAGTTGTATCAAACGATTAAACCACACAAAAATTATCACAAACAATGGATACGAAGAATACTACATTTTGAAATTTTTTAGGAATCTCACGAGACAAGACAAATGCTAGAGATAGCCAAAAAAACTATGTTTTCAAAATTCATTGGAATTATATTCAAAAAAGTTTCTTGTTGGTAAAAACATAATGTTTGCAAAGTTAGTTAAAAAATAAAATGTTTTTAAATTATCAACATAACTTTAACTTTACAAGGATATACATTAAACTAAAAGAAATATTTACATAACAATAAAGATGTCATATTAAAAAAAAATAAAAATAATGAAGTGGATTCTTAATTTGCGTAAATAATTTAGTGGGTGAGTTATGATAGACTATTAAAAAAGAGGTCTAAAGTTATAATTTAGGAAACTAACCTAACTATTAATTTCCAACGCCAATATGAAAAGGAAGTAGATTCTCAAAACAAACAATTTATACAATCTTAATGCCTTTGATTCGTATACTACACAAAATTTAGAGGATATTTTTTCATATAATATCTTAAAGAGAACGATGTTTATAAACTTGTTACCTTTTAAGCTTATAACTGTAGCCATAATGTCTATAAGGAAAACCAACATATGTTAATATATACGTTTTGTTCGTTCGATTGAAAATATGCCCTATTTGATTTCTACAGCAACCAATTGTTTGATGCAATCTTCACAAACTCGGGTGAAGGGGGGAACGGGTTCCTAGTGACTAGCATGAATATAGTATTGAGAAGAACTCAGCATTTTTTATTAATTGGATTGATTTTTTCATAGAATTTCATTGTGAATGACAATGATATTAGAAAATAAAAGTAAATGAGTATATAAATAGCTCATACCTAGTTGATTTTGTACATATAAAGAAAATTCCCATAGAGATATTCCCTCGGTAGGTTAGACATTCAGTAATCCGGACTCTACCACCTTTGAAGGAAGACACTGCCAACACATTGAAGAAATTGTGATTTTGGACCTTTTGTTCTCATCAACATTTATTATGAAGCAAATATACGAAATATGTGAGTATGTGTGAAGAGTAACCTTGCACACATACTCACATATTTTGTAGATTTGCTTCATAAGTATAGAGATGAAGTCACTGCAAATATTGGTAAATGAATTGAATCTAATATAACTTTTCCCCCTTGAAATAGAATTGCTTATACTTCCAATTACATCGTTTACTATCCCTAATTGAAGTATTCCACAGAGATGATTGCAAATTATATTTATGTTGTATATCAGATTTTATCAATTTTATTTTATTTTTACAATTTTCATGTTGTATTAACTTTGATTATTTTAAGGTTAATTATAAACTAGTTAGAAAACTTATTCCCAGTCATTTACTTTTTAGTCGATGTTATGACGTATTTGAAAGCTATTTTGTAGCAAATTGTAGTTATATTTATTTGCTAGAGATTAGCTACTATTTAATAACAATATGCAAGTTTTAAATTATTATAAACAACAATGGTTAAAAAAGTATTGTCTTGAGTAATTTTAAAAATGTCTAAAAATATATCAATGCATGAATGGTTACTTTTCAATTTCTCTCTTTCTTCAAGGTGGCCCATTGGATTGTTCACCAAGACAAACCGTAGAGGACCTAAAATTGATGACAAAATTAGAATGAATTTTTTGAATTAATTTTAATAAATTTATGAACTTTCAAGTTTAGTTCATAAAAAAAAGTATTTTTTTTAAGTCTTTATTTTAATTTTATAGTTACTTTTTTTAAGACTAAAATTATCCATTGTTGACAGAAAGTTTTTCATAACAAAAACTAAAAATGGTAAAAAAAAAATTATGCGTAAATCTCAATTTTTTAAATAGAGACTAAAAAATTATTTTACTATTTTTAAATTATTAAAATTGTTTTTTCTTAATAAAATTATGTGTAAATTTGATCTTCTAATATAAAAGTAAACTTGTGCTTAATATATCTTGCCTTTTTTATCTGTTATTATTATTTATATTTCCTTCTGTCCTGTGATTTTATTTTATTGTTTAATAAAGGACAGTTTGTGGTGGTAGAGCGGTGTCTAATTTATTTCCATCTTTAGATTGGATATATTATTAAAAAAAATAGAGCTGGGCATAGTAGATTGACTTTAACATTTGTTCTAAAGTATGGTAATTATAGAGAAAAAGTCAATGTTATATTATAATAATTGATATAAATTAAATTTGAAATTGATACTACGAATAATTATGATATAATTAGAATAGGATAGAACATTAGTGTTTATAGTCAAATGGATTTTTGGATTTTTAGATTGCTTTCTCAAAATCAAATTGAATCAAACCAAATTGCACGTAAGAATTTTAATACTTATTTATTTATTTTATTAGAATCAAATGTTAAATAAATTAAATGAAATTGATTTTTATATAATTAAAAAATTAAACATAGACCGTTGACATTTTATCCAGTTACTCTTTTATAGTAGATGTAAAAAACGCAAACACCAATATCTGTTTTAACGGATGGATAAAATTGGTTGAAACTAAAAAGTATAGCTAGAAATTAAATAGGCTATTATATTGAATTTTATATGTATTTTGATGAAAACTGGTGGTCCGGGTAGTGAATAGTGATAGGCCTACATAGTCTAGCCCAGTTCCCACTTGAAAACTTAAAAATCCTATATACAATCATCCATCCATCCACCTTCGTTCATCTTCTCTGTCTCTCACCAACTCAAATTCCTTTAACTTGTTTTTGTAATAATGGAGAAATCGATTCCAATTCAATTAGAAAATAACAAATGCGTTAAAAAGAAGAAACAGAGTTTGAGGCGCCTGAAACAGAGACTCAGATTTATCCTCGAAAGTATTATTATTATTATTATTATTATAATTATTATTATTATTATCATTGTTTCTAATTTTAATTTGGTTTATGAATGTGTTGGCTAATGATTGATAGATTGATTGATGCAGAAGAAGCTGAACGCGTTGCAAAGGAGAAGAGGTCGAGAGAATACGCGGTGTGGGCACGGTTCCAGACGCCTTTAGCTTTAGCCAAAATAAGGGACCGAGTTTTTCATGGGTAATTATTATTATTATTATTATTATTATTATTATTATTATTATTATTATTATTATTATTATTATTATTATTCACTCTCCTAGTATTTTTTATTTATTTATTGTGCAATGCCTTTTCACTCTTTGATTTATTTATGCATTCAGCAAAGTCAGAAGGTGATTTTCATGAGGAGATACTGATGATGCTTTCATTTGAGGGTTTCGAGACTTTGATGAAATTGAAGACATCACCAAAGGAAATTGCTGAATATATTGATAATATTAGATGTATGTAGTTGATTTTTTTAGTTTCAGTTGCGTAATTGAACTGTATCCTGATGGAACTTATGAAGTTGGAAATTGTGATACATCCTACTTAACAGCTTATGTTTGTAATTTGCAAATCTTTGAAATAATGTAGTTCATTAAAGTAACATTTGACCGTGGCTAATGTTTCACGCTCTCTACACCATGACAGCATAAACTGTGGCAACCTTTAAATTGCCACAAAGTTTTGCTTATATTTCCATGTTTTTAACCGTGACTAAAGAGCAATTTTTTGTGGTGTATGTTCGGTTATGGCACAACTTGTGCTCAAGGCCAGCCAGTTTTGTAGATATACTTGGCTCTTGGGATTGGGATTTTGTATCGTATTTAAATTTTGGCTTATTAGATGAGGCAGAGTATATCAAATTTATATCACTGGTACATCAAGTTCAAAATTTGAATTTCTAAAATTTTACTTTATGCTTATATGTAAGAAAAATATCTCATCTTCATGCTTATATGTAAGAAAAGTATCTCATCCTCATATGAGAGTAACTTAAAAAATCATGATTAGGATTTGGTGACCATGGCCGTAACACATTGTATTATTGTGATTTCAACTGTTGATATAATAATTTTGAAACTGAGATAAAAAATATATACAGAACTATTGTCTAGATAGTTTTTTCTCTCTTTCTGCGTTTGTTTGTCTTGCTTTTAATGGTTGAGTGGTAGTGTAGTTTCATGGAGAAGTAAACTCCAACTCTGTAATTTGCGGCCATTCACAAGCTTCAATTCAGTTAGGATGAAGCATTAAAAGGAAAATGATATGTATTCAATGAGAATGTATGTGCTGAAATATCAGGATTTTGTTACTATCTCACTCTCTCTGTTTTATATACCAGATTGTCTTACTTTTTGAGCCCAATAAGAAGTCATTGGCCTAGGATGGGACTAGCCGAAGAAGATTATGAATTGGACCTACTTAGAGGTCCCTGGCCCATGATGCGATTTCTTTTTTAAAAGAAATTATCTAAATTGTTGGATTAGATTTAGGGTAAATGATACATATTAAGATACGGTGTATAAACAAATATAACAATTTATAAAAATAGTCAATCATATAGGTCAATTGATTCAGACTAAAACAAATAGTTAAAAGAAAATTTCATTTATATTCTCGTCACTTTAAACGACACTGACACCTTTTCTAATTTTAAAAAGACATTCATCTCCTATTTACTCACTAAAAAAACTATGCATAACTTTTGTTTTATATACCTCTTCTAACTTTATGTCATTTATAAAAAGATATTAGAATACGCATTTCGTTGTCCTACTAAAAATATAACGATACATTTTAAAATTATAAATATTAGATGTATAATTGTATATTTATAAATTAAAAATAAAAATTGAACTGTATAATATAATAAATGACATGAATATATGTAAGTGTGATAAAAAATAGTTGATACAATATTTTTTAATAAATATAAAGGTGGTGATTATTTTTTAAAACTAAAAAGGTATTATTATCATTAAAAGTAAACTCAAGGGGGTAAATGCAATTTCCAAAATAGTTTAAAACGCCCTCTCTAACTGTATGAAGTATAGTTCCTTTAAGTGCAAACTTTTTCGGACGTGCAATGTTATACACAAATTACACAATGTGCTCAGCTTCGCAATCCTATATACGTAGAATCCCGCTAGCTAACGTGGCATTCAACACCTAATTCCATTGGATATTACATATTAAAATATTTAAAAAGGGGAATTCAATATGAGTTCATTAAATGGAGTTTATCGTGTCATGTCATTTTAAAATAACTCATTTATTTTTTAGTCAAAGAACTCACATGTTCATTAAATAAGGTCTACCACTAACAAATGATTTATTTATTATTATTCATAAATTAATAAATTAAGACAAAAAAAGGTAACCGTACTCAAAGTACCGTTCCTTCGTGAGAGAAAAGTGATGACAGCTTGACACATTTCCAACAGTGAATTCCTCAAAAACTGAAGGTTACGTAACTATACCTGACGTATGAACTCATTTTGACTACTGTTGGAGATGCTCTTACAATCTAAAATTCATAGGTGCATGTATTTCCACGTCTGGACAAGCTAGTGTTAAAAGACTTCAACTTTGAATCTTGCATTGTACAAAGTATAACCAAAACCAAAACATTCTCTTTCTTTTCATTTTCATGTCATAATTTTATTATTATTTTATGCTCAAAGACCCTCAAATTTCAAATCATGGAACCCCCTTTTCTTGTTCTACATTATCATCACACTCACGACTAAATAAATTGGCACTTCAACACACACACACACACACACACACTCTTAGTGTGGTTTTGTTGGATTTTGAGTTTCAAAAACTATTTAAAAATCACAATTTATGTCACCGAAAATATTATTGGGTTGAGTTGCGAACTAGATCGCTCTCTTTAAGACGTTTCGCGACATTGCCCAATTTGTACAAGGACTATCAACCACGAAGTCCATAGGATAAAACAACCCAGATTCACTGTATCAGAGTTCCACTGCACTGTAGAAAAGCGTTCTAGAATTACACGACATAACAACTGCTCTAAAAATCAGAGGTACTGTGGCATAACAATCGCTCTAAAAACCCAAGTGGCTCAAAAATTAGGTGAGCATAATATATAAGGTAGAAAAGAGAAAGTTGGAAAAAACATCCAACTATGGTGTACTTTTCACAATAGTTTGAAGCTCATTATATAGTGATGGAAGTAAAGTCACATATGTTTTCTAAACAATGTAGGACTTTAGTATGTATAGAGTTGAAACTACACAAAATAAGATAGTTTTCTAATGTGAAATTTCAAAAAAAATTCTTTCCAATGTGGATCTTTCATTTTAAAACAAGTTTCTTTCCACTTAAATTTACAAAAAATGTTTCTTTCTAATGTGGGACTTCAACACATTTTTAAATTCACACTATAACATACTTATGTTCCAACATGTTTCATTCACACCATAGAACTTCAAAATACTCATTAGAGATTCTTCAAAATTAAAATCACCATTATAGCTTATGCTTGCTTAGTGATTTTGACTACACTTTTCAACCCTTCATTTCTTGCTCAAAGTCAAGATGGTAATAGCTCAGAACCCTAGTTTTTTTTTTCTGCTTTAAAAAACTAATCCTCTGTTATCTATTGTGCTAGAGGTTATCTGGTTCGCAATTCGTTTTGGTACGTGGTACGAATTCGGATACGCGGTACGCAACTCTTGAAGTTATAGGTACGCGGAATATATATAGTCGGTACGTTATTTAAATTCGTGGTACGTTCAAATATTATAATTGGTACGTCATCCATAATTTTTTGTCAGATTTAATTAAAAACAATAAAACACATACTAATATGGAATCTTGGACCTGGACCCGCCCACATCAACCCACAAAAGTTTGAAATCTTGGACCTGGACCCGCCCGCATCAACCCACAAAAGTAAAAGTCTTAAAATATATTTATGTTAAGATTTAAGTATGTATTTTCCTCACATCCAGGGTTGATAGCAACACCCTTTAGTTTAAACTAGAGCAGGACAAGGGTGCGCGACCCGCCCAACCCGCTTCGAGTGAAAAAGAAATGAGCAGGTTGGATAGATCCAATCGAATTAACAGATAACAAATTAGGGTTTATGTGGGTTGATGCGGGCGGGTCCAGGTCCAAGATTTCAAACCGTCGGTGACCGACCCGCCCGTATAAAAATATATATTATTATTAAATTAATAATTAATTATTTATTTATTGGGCTATGTCACTTATCACTCCAAGCCCAACACCAATTTCATTGTCATTCTTCTAAACCCTAGCCAACATTTCATTTTCAACCACCGCACACTTTCACAGCCTCCTCAATTTCTCTCCCACTTCCACTTCAACCGTTCTCTCATCAGTTCACACTTCCCTTTCTCTCCCACACTCAGAGTGTCACTATCCTCTTCAACGATTCACTTTTGCTCTCTCTGTCGCTCAACCCTAAAAGAGCAACCGCCACGCCATTAGCGTGAAATGAGGTTTTTTTATCACTTATCTTTTTTTTTTTTATTTAAAACTATATGATTTCGCGTTTTGAACTATATGAGTCTTGTTTAAGTTGTGTTGATAAATTTTAACTTTTTTTTTGCATGTCATTTTTTTGGTAGGGTTTGACTAACAATATTTTTGCTTTTATTTTATATGCTTATTTGATTTAGATTGTTGTTATAATACTTAGACTTATGCATTTTCTAAATTTTAGGGGTGATACACAATCATAATACATTTATTATATTTTTTTATTTACTAATTTTAATTTATATGACTAACTTTTTTTTATTTCATTATGTTTGTTTAATGTTTTCCATGAATTTGTCTACGAGTTTTCCATATATTTGTGTGCTTTCCACATATTTGAG
>JBBPBT010000347.1:3236872-3277898 GCA_037974875.1 Cicer bijugum | reverse complement strand
TTATCTTCAAACATCGGTTTAGCGGTAATACATGACATTGTATTTGCAAAGAATATAATTCAAATTCTGTATAGAAAGATTATAAAAATATTATCAGTACCATCGTCATTAATTAATAATTTTATTTTTTTACAATAGAAAAACACAATTAGTCCATAGAATTCTTATTCTCCTAGAATATTATTACACACTTCTTTAAATATATCACCATTTGAGTGAATAAATAACGAGGATTAAGAAAAAATTTAATATTAAATTTATTGATAATAATATAATTTTAAAATTTTATTTTTTAAGATACAAAATTGCTTAATACATTCTTAGAATATTTATTACAAATTTCAATAAAATATATGTAATATAACTAGTATATAAAATTTGAGAGTAGTTTTTTTAAAATGGTCTATTTTATATTTGAAACGGATGCAATAATCACTTGCTTAAAACATGATATTTGTCAATATTCAAAAAAAAAAGAAAAAACTACCTTATCGTTGCAAGACACATTGAATGAAATTTCACTTCCTAAGTATATTTTCTATAAAGACAAACCATTTCCCATCCTAGGTATGCATGCATGCTACTCATCCCACCATTTCTCATCCTAGGTATCCTAGGTATGATGCATGCTACTCATCCTACCATTTCTCATCCTAGGTATCCTAGGTATGATGCATGCTACTCGTCCTAGCTACGATCATCCTACCATTTCTCATCCTAGGTATTATCATGCTACTCATCCTAGGTATGATCATGCTACTCATCCTAGGTATGCATGCATGCTACGGTTTCTGTCCTAGGTATGATCATGCTATTTTATTCAATTTCCCTTTTCATACATAGGAAGATTTCATATTCAAAGTGGTGCATTTTGAATAAACCACAAAATAGTGAAAAAACAAAAACAAAGTGCATAGTCAACTGTGATATTTTTTTTTCTATTATTATTAGTCATGTTAGTATTACTCAAAAAATTTCTATATAGTACTCTCTTTTCTTAGAGTAAATAATTTATCCAAAAAACAATTTTTTCTCAACACGAACCATATACAAAATTAAATTTTTTTTAATTGTATATAATATATTTAATAAAGAAAAGTTTTATTTTTTAATTGAAAATTAATAATTTTGATATTATCAAATTAAATTCATTAATAGTTTAATAACATGTCATTTAAGATTAAATTTAACCATATTTTAAATTTATACCACCAAATTTTAAAATTTTATATTTTTGTTCTATTTTAAAATAATTAATATTTATTTATTTAAATTATATACAAAAAATAATTAAGTTTCTTTTTTCAACCATTCTTCACTTCTCTATCCTCCATTGTAGATCGTTTATGTTAGTTTATTAAGTATCAAAGATGAATTTGGTAACAACAACACATCGATGATGGTGTGTATAGTCGACGAGACTAAGACGACATTGACACAAACACAAACAAATTGAGAGTGAGACATAAATATTCTCACGGTGGTGGAAGAACGGTAAATAATTCTTCTCACGACGATAGAAGTACGACATATGAGAACAATTTGCTTTGATAGTGGAGCAGTTTCGAGAGAGATAGAAGCAATTATGAACTTCTAAAGAATTAAATTTAAAGAATTAAATTGAAAAATAAATATAAAAGTAGAAATAATTTATTTGACTTAATATAATATATATATATATAGATAATGATAACTAAGAAGTATAATTTACTTAGAAGAAGCAATATATAAATATAAAAGTACAAATAATTTGTTTGACTTAATATATAATATATATAACACCTCCTCCATGCGCCAGTCACTCTCTCACTTACCCTTCCACTACCATAATCCTCCCTCCCTCACTCTTCCCACTACCATAGACCTTCCTCCCTCCCTCTTCCCACTACCATAGTCCTTCCTCCCTCCCTAAAACCTTCTTTCGCATGGTACGTAACTTTATTTCTCATTTTTTTTTCACTTTACTCCAAACAAAGTTATAATTTCTTTTCTTTAATAGATTTCAATCTTTTTTATTTTTATTTTTGAATTCAAATAGTTTTATATTAAAGAAAAGAATGATTTGAGATAACTATGTTATTTAATGTAGTTTGTGCTTTTCATTTCTAACTTAATACAGAAGAGATTTCTTAAAAGAAAGATAAAATCTAAATTTATTGATGTTCATTAGAAGCAAAAATGGAGTCTATGTTGTTTTCATTTTTGTTAATAAAAAACTACACATTTAAACAATAAACAACTACAATGCTATTACTTTCTCTAATTTTGAATTTTCTATTTATGGAGTTATAAACATTCTAATTAA
Source organism: Cicer bijugum (assembly GCA_037974875.1). Taxonomy (NCBI): domain Eukaryota; kingdom Viridiplantae; phylum Streptophyta; class Magnoliopsida; order Fabales; family Fabaceae; genus Cicer; species Cicer bijugum. Next base: position 3,275,593 of record JBBPBT010000347.1, on the reverse strand, counting down.
TACATATCTATTTATATTATATATATATATATATATATAATAAAGTAATGCATATTATTCAACAGAAGAAAATCAATTCAATTTTTATATATATAAACTATGTGATATTATTTTTTCAAGAAGAAATTTTTTTTGACAAAGATGAAAATTATAATATTTTAGATAATAGTTGTGACTTTCCGACTATTTTGTACCAGATCGGCCACCGATTGCCTCGATTTTGTCGCAACGAAACTCAACCTTCCTTAAAGGTATATAATATTTATATTTAAAAGTTTGTTTTATAAATATAACTATTTAAATGTTGAGAATATAGAGTAAATTAATTTCTTTTAGATTGAAGTATATTGCTTTTTTTGTTTAGTTTCCGTAAAAAAAATTGTTTTTAATTTTGATAAATATAGCAATATTTATTTTTTCCCCGTATAATTTTATTTTAATTAGTCTATGCAAAATTTACTTTATTGAAATAGGTATATCTGATGTTTAATATGTGAATATGCATAGTATTTTTATATAAAATTTTGTTTTCTTTCTCCTAACCGATTGAAATTGTATTTAATAATTTTTTTATTGAGTTGTACATTAAACAGCAAATCTTAAAAGATTTGAAGGCAACTTTGAATATGTGTCACACAATTTATAATATTGATAATCTAAAGAGCAGAAATCTAAATTCTCAATGGATACTATGATGCTTCTTCTCTGTGTTATAGACTTATCGCATATGAACGTATGCTTTTCTTTATAGTAATATTTTTTCTATAATTATTAAATAAAATTTACTATGATTTTAATTATATGATATTTCTTGAAGGTTTTGTTGATATTTCAAAAGATGCATACTAAATTGTGCTTAAAATTTTTAAACTGAACAACATTTCAATTACCGAGTGGCTGCCATTAATTACGCATTATGTCTTTCCTCCATTCATGAGACATTTTTGGAGGTTGTGGAGATGACAATCTTAGATGAATGGAAAGATGCTCTTAGAGCCAATCCATCTATATTGAAATTATTTCTTCAAATTTTAATCTCCGCTCGTGTGAAACTAAAATAAATTCTGAAGCATATTGGATAGTAACTGATATTCAAAACATTTTAAAAGAGTTTGAAATAGAATTTGATTTGACTTCCAAAAAAGTAAGTATATGTGATATATTAGTAAAATTTATTGTACTTTTATATTTTTTTCAAATCGATGACTTTATCAATTTTTTTTTATCTAGTTGTTTTTTATGAGATCATTTGCTACCTATTTATACAAGTAGACAGTAAAAAAAGCTTAAGCATTTGCTACCTATGTATACAAACAAACTTAAATCATTTAAAGTAAAATATTATTAAAATAATTTAAACATCAAAAGTTTTAAGCCGTCTACAATGGCATAAGCATAAGTTAAGTGAGGCTTTTTCTCTCCATCAAGTTATTAGTTATTGTTATTTGGTGGTGAAAGAGCTTTGACTTGACAATGTGATATTTGAAATTGACTCAAAAATTGTTGTGGTTAGTTTCTACTCACTAAACTTAAATGTTACTAAATTTGGTGTTGCTATATTCGATTGAATGATTTTTATTTTCTCATAAATTAAAACTCTAGATCAATTGAGTTTGTTAAAAATGAGCAAGCATTTGTTGTGTTCACATTTAAATAGGATAGTCGCATTATAGATTAACCTTGGTGACATGAACACTATCCAATAGAAGTGTATAACATTATCAAAAAGTGCATAACAACAAAGTTAGAAGTGGCTATAATATTTTGAAATGAGTTGAGTTCAATAGTTTGTTTATAGAGTCAGGTCCAACATCTAAACCCAATAGAAAACAAAAGATTATAAAGAAAATAGAAATAAGAAAATGTACCCCTATGGAACCTTATTAGTATTTCTTTATGAACTGTTTTAGTTTTTATTATACTGCACTTTTAACTTTGGTCTTGTATTGTTTCTCAAAATATAATATATATGTGGTCTTTTTTTACTTGTTAGGCTTTTTTACATGCACACAAAGCTAATGATTTGTTTGAAAGAGTCTTCGAAGAGAATAGAATTGTATCAAAAATTATGAAGTATATGGAGATGACAATTTAGAAATTGTTAACCCCTCAAAGAATATAGTGGAAGTGAAGACAGAAACTGTGAAAAAAAATTTATGCTTTGAGTCTAAATCAAAGGCCTTTGAAGATTATTATATTAGCCCGTGGAAAACTATTGAGTGTTACCTCGAAGGAATACTTGGAGCTTTAGAAAATGTTCAATTCTATTCCAAAAAAAAGGAAAGTTATATCAGATTCACTTCATTTACCTATGTTTGCAGTGACTTTCTCTTTAATGTTAGGTACGGTTGTAGCCTTTATCTTGATTCATATATTTTATTTATTCTTACTAATTTATCATTTTTGTATTATTAGGAAAATTGTTTCTTAAAACAAATTTTTCACTAGAAAATAAAAAAGAGCCAACTTCTACATTATCAAGCAGAATCAGAAGTTCAATATGTGAAGAAGGTTTTAAATGAAAAAGCATTTTGTTGCTCCAAGTGTAGAGTAATGTGCAAGGTTACCCTACACACATATTTTGGAGATTTACTTCAAATGCAACTTTCAGAAAACAAAAATGTGAAAAAAGCAACTGAACAATATATCAAAGCCTTAAGATTGTTGAAGGAAGATAATTGGAAAAACCCATTAAGTTATCCCATGGAAGTAAGTGTTGGTGAGAACAAAGAGAGAGGATCCAAAAGCACCATCTATTCGATGTGTTGGCATTGTCTTCCCTCAGAAATGTCACAGTCCGGATCACTTAATGTACTTGTCAACTTGAAATGGGAGTATTTCTGTAGGCAACTTTCCTTGTGTGTACAAAATCAACTAGGTAGAGGCTATTTACTTGCTGCATAAATTTTTTTTTTTTTTTTCTAATACCGTTGGCATTCACAGTGAAATTCTATGAAAAAACCAATCAAATTGATGAAGAACGCAAAATTCATTTCCCGAAGCCTTCACACGTGTTCCTAAAGATCGCATCAAACAATTGGTTGTTGTAGAAATCGAAGGGGAGATATTTGCAATCGAAAGGGTAAAACTGATATATAACATATGTTGGTTTTCCCTTAGACACTATGGCTACAGTGAGCTTAAAAGGTAATAATAGGCTTAGTTATAAGCATCATTCTTGAAGATATTATATGAAAAAATATCCTCTAAATTTTGTGTGCAGATTATGAAATAAAGACACTATAAGACTCTATAAATTGTTGGTTTTTGAGATTCTACTTCCTTTTTATATAAGCACCTGTTGATAATTAATAGTTATGTTAGTTTTCTAAATTTGAACCTTGAGACCTCTTTATAATAGTCTTTTAGAGTCTCTAAACTCACCAACTAAATTATCTATGTGGATGTAGAATCCACTTCGTTAATTTCTTTAATAAGTGACATATTTATTGTATGTAAATGTTTGTTTTAGTTATGTATATCTTATCAAGTTTAATCTAACTTTCATATATATATATATATATATATATATATATATATATATATATATATGCTTTGGATATCTTGTTTTTTCTAGCAGGAAATATTTCTGTGAAATAATCTCGATGAAGTTTGAACACATAGTTTCTTGGCTAACAATAGCATTTGTGTTGTCTCGTGAGATTCCAGAAATTTTTCAAAAAGGTAGTATTCTCCATATTCTCGTGTTATTGTTTGTGATAATTTTTGCTTTATTGGTTTAATTGGGTTGGTATAAGTATCCAATTTACATAGTATAAAATTCAAAATTTATGAAAATAATAAATTTGATATATGATGAAGATATGTACTGCAACAGGTGTCAAAAATACTGGTTGTAGTATATGTTATATCTAGTTCGAGCAAAGAAGTGTCGTTAACATCTTTTACTAAAGATCTGAATGAAATCTATTGGGCTGCATATTATCACCAAGCATCAATTGCAACTCATGTTACTGTCGAGTTTCATTCACAATTAACTGAAAGAATCAAGGTACAATATATTGTTGATGTTAGACATATCTTCATGTGTTATCAACTAATATAAATATTTTTTTCCATGAATTCAATCATAGAAGATTAAATAGTATAACCATATAACATAATCCTATGAACTTTGATTGCCGCTAATACTAACAAAACTAATGTATGCACAGACTTTAAGTTTAAATTATAGAACTTAAGTTTAAAGTTTTTGTAATAAGAAATTAACAATAAAAAGAGGCAAAATATTTGGACAATTAATTCTAAAATGAAATATGAACTGAAATTGGAAAAAACTATAATAAGAGTGCATTATCAACTAGGTATGAGCTACTTATTTGCTGCATAAATTTTTTTTTCTTTTTTTTTTCTAATACTGTTGTCATTCAAAGTAAAATTCTATGAAAAAACCAATCAAATTGAAGAAGAACGCAAAATTCTTCTCAATAGTATATCCATGCTTGTTGATAGGAATTCATTTCCCGAAGCCTTCACACATGTTCCTAAAGATCGCATCAAACAATTGGTTGTTGTAGAAATCAAAGGGGACATATTTGCAATCAAAAGGGTAAAACTGATATATAACATATGTTGGTTTTCCCTTAGACACTATTGCTACTGTGAGCTTAAAAGGTAATAGGCTTAGTTATAAGCATCATTCTTAAAGATATTATATCAAAAAATATTCTCTAAATTTTGTGTCCAGATTATGAAATTAAGGCACTATTAGACTCTATAAATTGTTGATTTTGAGATTCTACTTCCTTTTTATATAAGCATTTGTTGATAATTAATAGTTATGTTAGTTTTCTAAATTTGAACCTTGAGACCTCTTTTATAATAGTCTTTTAGAGTCCCTAAACTCACCAACTAAATTATCTATGTAGATCCAGAATCCATTTCGTTAATTTATTTAATAAGTGATATATTAATTGTATGTAAATGTTTGTTTTAGTTATGTATATCATACCAAGTTAAATTTATGTTGTTGATTTAAAAACAATTTATTTTTTAATCTAACTTTCATATATATATATATATATATATATATATATATATATATTTGATATCTTGGTTTTTCTAGCAGAAAACATTTCTATGAAATAATCTCGTTGAAGTTTGAACATATTGTTTCTTGGCTAACAATAGCATTTGAGTTGTCTCGTGAGATTCCAGAAATTTTTCAAAAATGTAGTATTCTCCATATTCTCGTGTTATTGTTTGTGATAATTTTTGCTTTATTGGTTTAATTGGGTTGGTATAAGTATCCAATTTACATAGTATAAAATTCAAAATTTATGAAAATAATAAATTTGATATATGATGAAGATATGTACTGCAACAGGTTTCAAAATTACTCGTTGTAGTATATGTTATATCTAGTTTGAGCAAAGAAGTGTCGTTAATATCTTTTACTAAAGATCTGAATGAAATCTATTGGGCTGCATATTATCACCAAGCATCAATTGCAACTCATGTTACTGTCAAGTTTTATTCACAATTAACTGAAAGAATCAAGATGCAATATATTGTTGATGTTAGACATATCTTCATGTGTTATCAACTAATATAAATATTTTTTCCATGAATCTAATCATAGAAGATTAAATAGTATAACCATATAACATAATCCTATGAACTTTGATTGCCGCTAATATTAACAAAACTAATGTATGCACAGACTTTAAGTTTAAATTATAGAACTTAAATTTAAAGTTTTTGTAATAAGAAATTAACAATAAAAAGATGCAAAATATTTGGACAATTAATTCTAAAATGAAACATGAATTGAAATTGGAAAAAACTATTATAAGAGTGCATTATCAACTAGGTATGAGCTACTTATTTGCTGCATAATTTTTTTTTCTTTTTTTTTTCTAATACTGTTGTCATTCACAGTGAAATTCTATGAAAAAACCAATCAAATTGATGAACAACGCAAAATTCTTCTCAATAGTATATCCATGCTTGTTGATAGGAATTCATTTCCTGAAGCCTTCACACATGTTCCTAAAGATCGCATCAAACAATTGGTTGTTGTAGAAATCAAAGGAGTCATATTTGCAATCAAAAGGGTAAAACTGATATATAACATATGTTGATTTTTCCTTAGACACTATAGCTATATTGAGCTTAAAAGGTAATAGGCTTAGTTATAAGCATCATTCTTAAAGATATTATATCAAAAAATATTCTCTAAATTTTGTGTCCAGATTATGAAATAAAGGCACTATAAGACTCTATAAATTGTTGATTTGAGATTCTACTTCCTTTTTATATAAGCATTTGTTGATAATTAATAGTTATGTTAGTTTTCTAAATTTGAACCTTGAGACCTCTTTTATAATAGTCTTTTAGAGTCCCTAAACTCACCAACTAAATTATCTATGTGGATCCAGAATCCACTTCGTTAATTTATTTAATCAGTGATATATTAATTGTATGTAAATGTTTGTTTTAGTTATGTATATCTTACCAAGTTAAAGTTATGTTGTTGATTTAAAAACAATTTATTTTTTAATCTAACTTTTATATATATATATATATATATATATATATATATATATATATATATATATATATATATATATATGTTTTTTCTAGCAGGAAACATTTCTGTAAAATAATCTCGTTCAAGTTTGAACACATAGTTTCTTGGCTTACAGTAGCATTTGTGTTGTCTCGTGAGATTCCAGAAATTTTTCAAAAAGGTAGTATTCTCCATATTCTTGTGTTATTGTTTGTGATAATTTTTGCTTTATTGGTTTAATTGGGTTGGTATAAGTATCCAATTTACATAGTATAAAATTTAAAATTTATGAAAATAATAAATTTGATATATAATGAAGATATGTACTACAACAGGTGTCAATTACTCGTTGTAGTATATGTTATATCTAGTTCGAGCAAAGAAGTGTCGTTAACATCTTTTACTAAAGATCTGAATGAAATCTATTGGGCTGCATATTATCACCAAACATCAATTGCAACTCATGTTACTGTCGAGTTTCATTCACAATTAACTGAAAGAATCAAGGTACAATATATTGTTGATGTTAGACATATCTTCATGTGTTATCAACTAATATAAATATTTTTTCCATGAATTCAATCATAGAAGATTAAATAGTATAACCATATAACATAATCCTATGAACTTTGATTGCCGCTAATATTAACAAAACTAATGTATGCACAGACTTTAAGTTTAAATTATAGAACTTAAGTTTAAAGTTTTTGTAATAAAAAATTAACAACAAAAAGATGCAAAATATTTGGACAATTAATTCTAAAATGAAACATGAACTGAAATTGGAAAAAACTATAATAAGAGTGCATTATCAACTAGGTATGAGCTACTTATTTGCTGCATAAATTTTTTTTTTCTTTTTTTTTCTAATACTGTTGTCATTTACAGTGAAATTCTATGAAAAAACCAATCAAATTGATGAAGAACGCAAAAATTTTCTCAATAGTATATCCATGCTTGTTGATAGGAATTCATTTCCCGAAGCCTTCACACATGTTCCTAAAGATCGCATCAAACAATTGGTTGTTGTAGAAATCAAAGGAGACATATTTGCAATCAAAAGGGTAAAACTGATATATAACATATGTTGGTTGTCCCTTAGACCCTATGGCTACAGTGAGCTTAAAAGGTAATAGGCTTAGTTATAAGCATCATTCTTAAAGATATTATATCAAAAAATATTCTCTGTATTTTGTGTCCAGATTATGAAATAAAGGCACTATAAGACTATATAAATTGTTGATTTTGAGATTCTACTTCCTTTTTATATAAGCATTTGTTGATAATTAATAGTTATGTTAGTTTTCTAAATTTGAACCTTGAGACCTCTTTTATAATAGTCTTTTAGAGTCCCTAAACTCACCAACTAAATTATCTATGTGGATCGAGAATCCACTTCGTTAATTTATTTAATCAGTGATATATTAATTGTATGTAAATGTTTGTTTTAGTTATGTATATCTTACCAAGTTAAAGTTATGTTGTTGATTTAAAAACAATTTATTTTTTAATCTAACTTTCGTGTATATATATATATATATATATATATATATATATATATATATATATATATATATGTTTTTGATATCTTGTTTTTTCTAGCAGGAAACATTTCTGTGAAATAATCTCGTTGAAGTTTGAACACATAGTTTCTTGGCTAACAGTAGCATTTGCGTTGTCTCGTGAGATTCCAGAAATTTTTCAAAAAGGTAGTATTCTCCATATTCTTGTGTTATTGTTTGTGATAATTTTTGTTTTATTGGTTTAATTGGGTTGGTATAAGTATCCAATTTACATAGTATAAAATTCAAAATTTATGAAAATAATAAATTTGATATATAATGAAGATATGTACTGCAACAGGTGTCAAAATTACTCGCTGTAGTATATGTTGTATCTAGTTTGAGCAAAGAAGTGTCGTTAACATCTTTTACTAAAGATCTGAATGAAATCTATTGGGCTGCATATTATCACCAAACATCAATTGCAACTCACGCTACTGCCGAGTTTCATTCACAATTAACTGAGAGAATTAAGGTACAATATATTGTTGATGTTAGACATATCTTCATGTGTTATCAACTAATATAAATTTTTTCCATGAATTCAATCATTGAAGATTAAATAGTATAACCATATAACATAATCCTATGAACTTTGATTGCCGCTAATATTAACAAAACTAATATATGCACAGACTTAAGTTTAAATTATTAAACTTAAGTTTAAAGTTTTTGTAATAAGAAATTAACAATAAAAAGAGGCAAAATATTTGGACAATTAATTCTAAAATGAAACATGAACTAAAACTGGAAATGCATCCTTCTTGGGAAAATATTGAATTGCAAAAAGTTTGAGTCGAGACTTTATAAAGTTGTAGATTTTGTAAAAACAAAATGCAAAGTAAAAATAAATGAGGATTTACAATTGTGCTCAGAGAAACATTGTTATATAGCAGGAGTGGGCTACGTTAGTAAAGATGAGAGTGTGATACTCCTATTGCCTCCGATACAGGTGCATATCGGGATGCTTTAGAATATTTAAATAAAACACTCGACAAATTGGACGTGAATGATAACTGTAATAGAAAGCCTATAATTCTTGTATTGGATTATGAGGTGCAGATAAATGAATTATTTTTATGTATTTTTATAGTAATATAATTATATTTTTGTTTGTAGTTCAATAACAAGTTTTAATGTTGTGATAGATGCTTCCATGGAAATGTTTTCCCATAATGAAGAAAAAGGAAATTTATCGCATGGCTTCTGTTAGCAGCATCTTTGTTAATATAGAGATAAAGAGTTTTTGCTCAGTAGATCCTTTAGATTTATTTTATGTAATAAATTCAGGATACGAAGTAGACATCCTTGATTCTACCATGATTTTTTTCAAAAGAAAAAGAATTGAGGTATTTTATATGCTTTTAATTTACAAGAATACAAAGAAAGGAAACAAATATTAAAAAAAATTATATATTGAATATTCATGTTCTCATGTTGCTACTTTATAGGGAATTATACATCGTGTGCCCGCCCTCGACGAATTAATTTATGCTTTGGAGAAATACAACCTGTATCTATACATAGGGCATGGGTGTGGTAAGCTAATGTATAGATATAGATGATCTACTTGTTATTTCTTCCTAGTTCTATTTTTTAAGAATTTGTCTTTGCAGGATCACAGTTACTTGTCTGTGATGCGATCAAGAAACTAAAGAAGTGTCCTGCTGCATTTCTAATGGGTTGTGAGAGCGGTGCATGTGTCTTAAATGGAAGTTATGCTCCAATTTGTACTCCCACGTCATATCTTTGTGCTGGTTCTCCATTTGTAGTTGCCAATCTATGGACTGTGACAGATTTCTATACAAATAAGACAATAAGAACTATGTTTAAGGATATGTTGAAAGTATGATCTGATTGGAGTTCAAAAGGCAAAGAGCTTGAGCCTAAGAACAACAAAAGTACAATTGGAGCCCTGGTGTCAATTGCTCGAAACAGCCATGATTTACTGTTGGGGCGGATACAGTATGTTTTGGACTTCCTACTACTATTTTTAGAAAAAAGAACATTGCGTCTTCCAATCCCAACAAGTGCAGAAAGTTATAGTGAGTAGTTTATGCATATTCTTGTAAGTCTTTCTTTTAATATGGATTTTCTAAAGTAATCTTCTTCACTTAAGAAAAATTGTGTTCATGGATCATATAAGAAGTTTATGTAATGAAATGATAATAGTGAAGCATCACAGCTATGTTTGTTACAACTTTGGACTTATCTTTATCAAATTATATGCTTGATTTTTTTTTAAATATAAAATTGAGCATAGATCAACAGAAATGTTCTCAATATTGCCATATATTTATTCTCTTTTGAATCATATTTAAATATTGGCTTATTAGATGAGAGTATATCAAATTTATATCACTGCTACATGCTGTTCAAAATTTGACTTCATGCCTATCTGTAAGGAAAATATTGTATCCTCATATGAGAGTAACTTAAAAAAGCATGATTAGGATTTATTGACAATGGCCGTAACACATTGTATTATTGTGGTTTCAACTGTTGTTGATATAACAATTTTGAAACGAGATAAAAATAATATACAGAACTATTGTTTTGATAGTTTTTTTTGCCTTTCTGCGTTTGTTTGTCTTGCTTTTAATGGTTGAATAGTAGTGTAGTTTCATGGAGAAGTAAACTCCAATATGTAATTTGTGTCCATCCACAAGTTTCATTTCAGTTAGGATGAAGCATAAAAAGAAAAATGATATGTAGACATGTTATTGTAATTTCAATGAAAATGTATGTACTGAAATATCAGGATTTTGTTATTATGTTTGATATTTTAAATAAAAAAAATAAAACTTTGATTTCTATAATTTAAGTATTTTTTTAAATTGTTATATAATGGTTGTTGTGATGTAGAAGCTAGGAGAGGTTGTGAAACCAACATACAAGCAAGACTTGTTCTGAAAGACTTTTCGATGGAGAAGAACATTAATATATTGCACTTGATCAAAGGGTACCCTGACCATGGCACCATTCCTCTCAACACTTGTTACTTTTGTCGAAGGTAAGATACTTGGGAAGAGCTCAAGAAGTTGCTACTGAGTAAGCCTTGAATAACTCAAAAGGACTAGATTATTCTTCTCAATTAAGTCACTGACATTATCAACTTGTGGCAGCCGAGTAAGTCTTGGCTTAAGTATATAGGATATTTCATACAATCTCTATGGCAATACGATTTAATTTTATGGTTCTTATGTTGTACTACATTTGCCTTGAACTTGGATAGGATGAAGTTAAGAAAGGTGAAATCCCCATCAAGAGGATGAATGCATCAATATTGCAAGTATGCCCAGTTAACACAGCTTTAAACCTTGCTCCCAGTATACACTAAATTTCTTATTCATATCCTACAATGAAATGGAAGTCACAAAAACAGTCATCTTGGCCATATTGATTAGTAGAAAGGAAAAACAATGCTGCCATTTATTAGAAAGAACATAACATATTTTTGGACAAAAAAGCATTACAATCTTTATAACCACACACCTTCGCCTGTAATTTCTTCAAAACATGCACCATTACTATCCTACACATGTCTATAAAACAACAATCATTAAATTAACAAAACAAATACCAGATCTTTTTGGTTAAAAAAAAAGCCACATATTCTAGACTTTCTTGCAAGCTTCGAGTAGGAGGATTATTGATAGTTTAAGATTTTTGGCCTTTAGGCCTTTACTTAAGCCTAGGGAATTCAAAAAGTATAGAGTTATTTCACTCATATATTCCTTGTATGATATGAAAAAGTTTAGCTTAAGATAATTATAAAGTAAGACTCTTAATAAGTTAGAAGAAATTATAAATAATTAAAAGTAGTACTATAATGTAATTACTTTTCATTCATATTCACCTTTTTTTATTGACTTCCTTGTGAATCTCATAGCACGAAGACTTCTTTAGTTACATTAATTGTTCAAAAATCAGACATCACTATTTATGTGTTTGATTTTTAATCCATTCATATTTTAGTAAATTCAAATATTTTGTGGAAAGATAGAGAGAAGAAAAAATAAGGCACGAGGTATTTAAGTTGCATTGAATTTGTTAACATAACATCATGTTTTTTAAATTTTAATAAATTTCAATTATATGTATGCAAAATCAGTGAACAAATAAGAGGCCAAAAAATAATGATTTAAGTATATTGTCTTTCTCATTCCAAATTTTTAAGTACAAATTATATAGATTGTATGTATATTTACATGACAGAATAGAAGAAACAACATATTAGAATTAAAAAACCCATAAGGAGTTCAATGGAAGCTTAACTATAAATAAGATTCATCATGTAATTTCCAAATATGCATGACATTCACAAGAAATGTCATGTTAAATTTACAATATGGTTGTAGTCGTAGTCCGGAACTTCTTAAGAGATTTGATGTTTTATTTTATCATAGCAGAGGCACAACACCACCCAAAGTGCAAATAACATAAAAATCAATTAATTAAAAGGCAGGTATTTCATTCAAGTGCAGTCCTATCAATTTGAGTCAAAATATTCTTCGAAGTCATGATCACCACTGAAATCTCCCAAAAAAAAAACAAAAGATTCATATTGAAATTAACACAAATAGGTAGAGAGAAATAAGATCCATCTTGATCCAATACACAATTTTAAAATAAATTTTATTACACAAATAAAAAAACAACAGAATTCCATCATCAACAATTCAAATAAGGAAATTATGCAGCAAATTATAGTCAACAACCAATAAATCGGATTACCTCCAATGAAAATAATATATGGGATACAAACAACCGTTAGTACTTAAGTTATGTTATGTGTACTTACGTTATGTGCATCTATATGATTGAATAACTGTGCTTCAGATGTCATCTTAAAGTACTTGATATAGCTTGTTGAATTTATAACTTTAAAACTTTTTTTTTTCAGTATTTTCTTTTCATACTTTTCGATGTCATTTAAAGAGGATTACATTTGTGCAACCCAATAAGGACTTGAATTTGCAGTTAAGATCCATCAATATAATTGCTTGATCATCCGTGGTTTTTGATTGTCTTCAAAATTGAGTTACCTTTCATTGCTTCAAATTAATATAACAACTTGATGATTTTCCTTTCTTTGCATTTCAATTTTAGCTTAATGCAAAAAATATCAATATTACACTCTTGCAAAGACAATAAAATCCATTTGTTGTCTTCTGTAAATGTTATTGGACTTTGGTTTCTAAAATAATGTGACATCAAATATTAGTTTGCATGATGTTGGTGTACCAAATTGTTATCCTTTCATGGTCAAGTATAGTTTGCAGTTATCATCTACTTTGTATTTTGGCTTTTACTTCTAAGTTTCTATTTTGACTAGTACTACTGCTCGTTTGAAGGTGTTTTTCTATATAAAATTATGATATTGCAATAACTAAAATCTTTTCCTTTATGAGTATGTTATGAGCAAGTTGAATTTAGAATATTGTTGAATTATTTTATTTTATTTTATTTTATTTTATGTAGGAATGAACGACGTCAACTCATTCTATTCTATATGCAAGTGTACTTATAAATGTATTTACAATTTTATTTAAGAATTAAATTTTGAGTTTGTTTTAAGTTATTTTATTTTCCTTTTTATTCTTAACATTGTGTAATATTTTTTCTAGGTTGTGTTTGAAGTGTAGAAGCATCTTTATAGATTATCTAATTTCATATTAAAGGTTTCCTCAAGTAGTTCCCCAGTTATAGACGACAAGACAAAGTAGTGGCTCTAAACGTTATAAGCAAGTTATCAAGTGCATCAATATGCTCAAAGCACATCGATATGCTCAGAGCAAGGTAGGACATGCAGTGGTGAATTGAATTGTCAGACACTTAATGTAATAACCATATTTTATTTTCAATTAGATAAAAAAAAAATTATAATTATATATATTTGATGTAATTGATCTCAAATTTCTCTATAAAGATGTTACATAACTTTTATCAAATAAATTAGCTATTGAAGTTGTATTTAAGATCTCATTTTTCTTTAACTCACACTCTATGTCATTTTTTATGGAACATCTCTATCTTTATTAATTTGAATGAACTTTCAAAAGTAATTTAATTAATTTCAAATTATATTTATATACGCAAGTTTTAGATATTATAAACAACAATGGTTAAAAAATATTGTCTAGAATAATTTTAAAAATGTATATAATATATTAATGACAACCGTTTTTTGTTTGTTTGTGTGGCTTATATCACAATTATTGTTTTAGGAATAGACGACACCATAAACAACAAAGTTAAAAAACTTTTATTAAAAGAAAATACACCACTTTTTTATTTTTTATTTTAAACAACACTTTTAAGACGTTCTCGTAGATAAAAAAGATGTTGTAGTGGTAGTATTTTTAGAAGTTGGACATTACTTCAATCTTTGTCTTGTTTACATATTATTATTAGAGAAATGATGAATACTACGACACACAGTACTAATGAAAATAAGCGAAGTGCATGAACGATTATTTTTCACTTTCTCTCTTTCTTAGAGGGGGTCCATTGGATTGTATACCAAGACCAACAGTAGAGAACCTAAAATTGATGGGTGCTCCAATTTTTTTTATATAACATAATAAAATTTGGGTGAATTTTTTTGGATTAAAAATAATTTTAATCTCAACAAAATTATGAACTTACAAGTTTAGTCTACAAAAAAATTATTTATTTTTAGTTCTTATTTTGATTTTATAATGACTTTTTTTGGGATTAACATTATCAATTGTTCATAAAAAAATAATTAAAATAGAAATTAAAAATAATTAAAGAAAATTATGAGTAAAAAGTTGAAATTTTTTTATAAAAACTAAAAAAAAAATTATTTTACTATTTTTTAATTATTAAAACTATACTTTCTTATAAAATAATGAGTAAGTTTGATGTTTCAATATTAAAGTAAACTTGTGTTTAGTATATTTCGTCTTTTATTTCTCTCTTACTAAATAGACATCGTCGTCCTGGTCGTCTTGGATTTGCAACTGCTTAGTTCTTTTTTAGGACAAAGGAGCTTGCAACAACTTAGTTTATTCTATCCAATTGATGGTTGTTATTTTTAACTGCCTAGCTTATTATTATTGTTTATTTATTAATTTTTTTAATTATATATTATTATTATTTATATTTCCTTCTTTCATGTGATTTTATTTTATTGTTTAATAAAAGACGATTTGTGGGTAGAATGCACTTCACCAAAATATAGATATTATAACGCACTTTTAGCATCATTTTTAATTAAAAACCTTATTGGAATATATATTAAAAATACACAAATCATAAGACAATTTGTTTTTCAAAAGCACTCTCATATATCACAATATTTACAACACTTTTATAAAAAACGATTACATAGGGTCACAAATTTACAGCTTTTTATACAAATAATAAAATCATTTTAAAGCGTTTCTTTTGAAAGGATTGTCATGGGGTTCCTTTTTAATAAAAATTAAATTAAATTAATTTACACTACACCAAATATTTACAACACTCTTTTAAAAAACTCTATTGTAAGCAAATGGAAATATTAAATGTACTGCATCATATTGTTTTTCTAAGTGTTAAAAATGATTTTTCTATGGCAAGCATGCAAATGGTATCAGGTTCACTTATTTAGAGAAGCCCCCGTTACATTGTTAGAAGCCCTATTGTTTTTTACTATACATACTGCCTAACTAGAAGCCTCCGTTATATTGTTTTTGACTATACATAAAGTTACAACTAGAAGCCCCCATTATATTGCTTACTATGTTTGGTTTCACCCAATTTTATATTATTACTTTGAATGAATATAAAATAAATGTCTAAATAAGTTTAAAGAAGTTTCAGTTGTCCATCTTGAGACTATACTAATTGTCCATGGTACTAGTTGTCATTTTCTGCATAACTATAATGCATTTACTGCACCAAACTTATTTTTGCATTAGGTACACTGATATTTAAGACTCTAAAACAACTTCATTTAATTTTTGGTTTAAGTCCAGGTTACACGTTCTTAGTTTTGCATTAGGAACATTGATATTTACTGCATCAGACTTACATGTTTTTATTAATACCATGCAGTGACCAATCAAATTAATTCCTTTAAGTCCAGGTTTGGATGCTTGTGCAGGTTAATTCCAAACACATATAAAGGTAGCACCGTTTGGATGTTTGTGCAGATTAGTTACTCTCTCTTTTAAGTCCAGGTTTGGATGCTTATGCAGATTAATTCCTCTCTCTTCTAAAGGTAGCACTGTTTCTGAACTGTCGAATTAAGTTTAGTGTCAAGTTTTGCTTAGTTTCAATTCTGCAAATATTCACTTTACTCAGTGTTAATTCCTCTCTCTTTTAAGTCTAGGATCGGATGCTTGTGCAGATTAATTCATCTCGTCTAAAGGTAGCATTGTTTCTGACCTGTCGAACTAAGCTTAGAGTCAATTTTTGTTTAGTTTCAATTTTGCACTGTTTGGATGCTTGTGCAGATATAGACTTCAAAAAACTTAATATGATGTTACAGAAACAATAATGAAATTGCAAGTTTGAAATGAAATTGCAAGATTGAAATTTTAGTTCTCCATTCACTTCGATGTAGTGTGAAACATATGTTTGATATCATGTATTCATAATATTGAAGTAGGACTATGATTTGTGTTGAATTGACGATGTTGTTAAGCATTGGAGTCAATAATAATATTAAGTTAATATGATTCATATTAGGTCAATATTTAAAGGGATTCACAAATGAGTTTACTATTTTAATTACAAAACAAGTTGTGGAATAACATGTTAGTATCCTAAAACATTGTGCATTGGAGATAAGCGTCATTAATTACAACACCAAAATTGTCTTATCATCCACTTCTACATGTTCAATCCATGTAATCTACAAATAAATAAAATCATATAATTGAACTATTCCATTTTTTAATTTGATTCCAGGTTCAATACTAAAGGAAGATCTTCGTTATGAAGTTACCCATTTGATATTATTGCAGAAAATTGATTACTTAGGTTGCAACATTGAAGATGGAAGAGGTACGTAATTCCTTAATCAAAATTATTATTATTATTATTATTATTTTAAATATGTACTGGAGTGACGAAAGTTCCTTCCTAAAATAACATATTAATACTAGTAATAATAATATTGCGGCTCAAATGATAATTGTGTCTGCGTGTTTCGAGCTAGGCTCATTAGAAAAATAAAAAAATAAAAAAAATAAACTAAGAAATAAAGGCACCTCTATGTTTACTATAAGTAGCCATGTTTATATTTCTTAACACTTTTAACTTTAGGATAATGTAATTGTTTTGAACTACAATTATTTTACCTAATTATACATTTATGATAAAGTAGACAGAAAAAGAGTATGAAAATGGACCGGAAATGGATGTGTATCAATCGATTGTCAAAAGAATATGAAAATAGAGTAAAAGAGTTTGTTGAGTTTGCAATAAAGAATACAAAAGACTCAAATTGAATCATTTATCCTTGTTTAAAATGTTGTTTTAGAAAACGCGTTAGAGCAGATCAATTGGAATGACATTTAATATGGCATGAAATTGATTAATGTTGGACAAGATATGGTGAGGAAAAAAAGAAGAGAGAGAACACTAATTTAGAGAATGGTGCGAAAAAGATAAGTTGTTTCTTATGCCATATAATTCATAGTAATTAGATATTTTTTATCTATATCTTGTTTAATTTATGATACTTTATCAGTTGTAAATAAATTTATCAACCAAAATTTTATTGTTGTAGGAAATATTGAGTGTTGTTTGTCATCAATGTCACCTCATAAATTATATATTATTTGGATCTATTGCAGGGTCATTATAACAATCACTCAAAAATAAAAAATATCTTAGATACGTAATTAATATTCATTTATTTCTTATACGTATAAATAATGTATTTAGTTATTGCAAAATAATCATATTTACTTGATAGTGTTTTACAAATTTTTCGCGCTCAAAGAGGGGCCACAACGTCAAAGCATAAGTCAAACAACATCACGAGTTACAATAAAGATTTGAAATAATAAATATATTTTACCTTAACACTTTTTAAATTTTTGTTATAGAGTTTAATTATATGCCTTTGAAATTTTATTTACAATCAATGCATAACAATATATTGGTGCACATGTTTTATATTACAAGGCCCTCGCCAAGATAACAACATAGACTACAGACTACGAGTATTATATTTTGTGATATTTATGAAAGAGATTGTTGTTATGAATCAAAGTATAATTCTAGAAACGGTGGTTATTTTCATTAGATTTTAATTTTGATATATAAATTACATATATATTTGATTCTAACTTATTTATGTTTAAATATTGTATTGCACATTGTACTTTGAGAGCTCCAAGTCAACTTACCTTGATAGGGATCTGACTGAAATCAAGGATGATTGGTGTCAGTATGTATTCAAACTAAGAGTTATATAATTTGATATTAGTTGAGTTTCACATTATACACTACTATTGTATATTTATGTGTGAACTTATAATTATTCTAATTTATTTTATTTTTTGTTACAATAGGGTCTTTATGGTGTTGATGATGATCTTAGAAAAATTGATGTTGCTGGAAATTGCTAGTGTCAATATGTGCTTGATGTTGATGATCTTGGAAAAACTAAATGTATAGTATAATTTAGAGTTTGATGAAAAAATTGTTTATTGTGTTAATATGTGTTTTGATGTAATTTTAGAAAACTAAATATATAATATAATAGAGTTTGAATTAAAAAATTGCTATCGTGTGAATATGTGCATCATGTTTATGATTTTGGAAAAACTAAATTTACAATAGAATATGGAGTTCGAATGAAATTAATAACATAACTTTTTGAGAATAGTATAACAACACAATCTTTAATCTAACAAGCAGGTCTAAGTGTGTAATCTATTTCCATCTATACATTGGATATATCATTAAAAAAATAGATTAGTGCATAATAGACTGACTTTGACATTTGTTCTGAAGTATGGGAACAGAGAAGATTTTAAAGTTATATTATAATAATGAATGTAAATTAAACTTGACATATGAATAATTATGATATTATCAGGATACATCATTATATCATTATAGAGTATTTGTAGTTGTTAACGTTTACTTAATCATAGTTAATTTTTAACCTTTTTAAATCAATTATAACTATATTTAATGGTCTCATAATTCAGAAATCTATATTAATCTTTTTAATTTAAGATAAATAATATAATTCAAGAAAAAGAAAATACAATATGATAAAGCAATAAAAATTACAACAAAAATAATACGTTAGTCGTAATTACATCAATAAAATAAAATAAAGAAAGTGGTAAAATAAAATAAATAATTCTCATCAAAATCTTTGACTTATTTTATTTTTATTTGAAAAGCATCTTATATCTATATATTTCTCAATCTAATAGAATCACTAAGAAAACAAAATATTTATAAAAAAAAATTACTGTTATAAGTTTTTTATTTATAAAAACATACTGTATGTATTTGTTGAATTTAATTCATATAAATTATTAAAGGTAAAACATCCCAATTTATAGTATTTATGTAGAGACTAGTGTCCATACAGGTACTTTTGTGTCCATATACTTGATTTTCTACTGTGTTAAGATAGGTTAATCGTGAAAAATAATTTTGTTATGATTTTAATTTGGATATAAATAAATTAAATGAAATTGATTAATATATAATTTTGATGTAAAAAACGTAAACACCAATAACCTTTTTATCCGATGGATAAAATTGGTAGAACCTAAAATGTATAATTAGAAATTAAATATTGGCTTTAATGACGAAAACCGGTGGTGCGGATAGTGATAGGCCTACATAGTCTACCCATACAATTAGCCCAGTTCCAACTCTATATACAACCATCCATCCATCCATTTGGACTCAGACTCAGTGGGTATCCGCAAAAAAACTCACAATAAATAGAATAAAAATCCGCATAGTAGGTATGGGTACGAATAATTATCCGCAAAATTAAGCAGATACGGGTACTATAGTATCTACCCCGCTCTGCACCCGCACTTATATAAATATATTATTTATTTATTATATTAATATTTAATTTAATTAATTATTTTTTTTTATATTTTAATATTTATTAATATTATTGGACAATTATAATATTTATAATCAAATCAAAAGATAAACGTTTGCAAATTTTTTAAGAATTTCATTGTGATGAATAATTAAATAATTGCGACTTTATAACCAAAAGTTATATCTTATTAATTATGTCTTTATAATTATATTTACAACTTCTTATAAATTGTTTTTACTGATCTCAAATAATATTATCGTAAGAGTTACAACTTCATAAAATATTATTATGAATATTTGAATGTGTATTGTAATGAGTGCTCATTTGAAATGTTTTGAGTTAGAAAATATTTTGGTTTATAATAATTTATGATATTTGGATATTTTTTAAATTTAATCACAAAATAATATTTATTCATCGATCTAGTTTAGTTAAAGTATGAGTAATGAGTATAGATACGGACACTTAGGTACCCATAGAGTAAGTAGGGGTGAGAATAAGTCAGGCCAGACCAGATTTTGAAAGGCCTGAGCCTGGCCTACGTTTTATTTTTTCGGCCTAAGGCCTATCATAGTTTTTTTTTTTTCTTTCAGTTTGACATTTTTAATAGTCTGGTCTGACTTGGAAGCCTTTTTAAAAGTCAACAAATAAGGAACAATTATTGATTAATTGAATGGTTACCAAATATGAAACTACTACCAAATATAGAATTGTACCGAATATGAAACGACTAGTGAATATGGAATGATTACTAAGTGATTGCGATAGAATCTAAAATAGAAAATAATATTATTAATATAATAATAAAATATAATATTAATAAATAATAAATATACATAGGCCGACCTGTAGGGATGGGAATAGGCTAGGCCGTCTGTAGGGGCCTATGGCCTGGCCTACTTATGGCCTGGTCTGGCCTGGCCTATTTAATAAAAAGGCTAGACTCAGGCTGTTTTTAAAGCCTATTTATTTAAATAGGTCAGGCTCAGGCTTATAAAAAAGCCTGTTAAACCTAACAGGCCGACCTATATATATTTATTATTTATTCATATTATTTTTTATTATTATATTAATAATATTATTTTCTATTTTAAATTCTATCAATTAGGCAATCACTTACTAATCATTCCATATTCAGTAGCAGTTCTATATTTGGTTGTCGTTTTATATTCGGTAACCGTTCAATTAGTCAATCACTTAGTAGTTGTTCCTTATTTGTTTAAGAAGTAATAATAGATTCGTTTAAAAAGACTTTTAAAAAGGCTTCCAGGCCAGGCCAAACTATTAAAAAGGTCAGGCTTAGGCCGAAAAAAAAGCCTATGATAGGCCGTAGGCCAGGCTTAGGCCGAAAAAATAAATTGTAGGCCAGACTCAGGCCTTTTAAAGCCTGGCCTGGCCTATTCCCACCCCTACCGACCTGTCAGACCTAATAGACTTTTTTATAAGCCTGACTCAGACCTACTTAAATAAATAAGCTTTAAAAACAAACCTAGCCTTTTTATTAAATATGTCAGACCAGACTATAAGTAGGACAAGCCATAGACTCCTACAGACGACCTAGCCTATTTCCATCCCTAAGAGTAAGGATACTGGTATTAAAATTGATACTCAAGAGGATAAATATACGGACATTGGTATTTTTTTAAACTGCGGGTAGGGTCTACCCTACCCATTGCCATCCCTATCCACCTTAGTTAATCTTTTTCACAACTTTGTCACAATTAATAATTATTTATTTTTAATTTTTTTAACATAAATATTTTCTTTATAAAATATAATTCCTTTCATATATTTAATCAAATTCATATAAAAATTTTCTTCTAATTTATATGTTTGAGAAAACCATTCTATACTCAACTCATTCCTATAAATATAAAGAAGATAAAGAGGAATTTCTAATAGAATTAGAAGAGTGATTTTAGAAATTGGATAAAAAAATACAAATATAAAATTTTGAATCACTTGTCTACGATTAGAATTTAAATCTAATTTAATCCACAATCTATATTAAATAAATTAATTTTTATTAACAAAATTAAAACTCAAATTTTACAAAAATTAGGGTAAACTTTGGAGTAACATATACAATATTTTATAAAAATAAAGTAAAAGCAATAATATAAACTTTAAGGTGACCGTGAGCCGGTGAGCATTCAACCACAGAGCCGTTGCACCTAAAAGTATAAGTATAGTAAAATTGGTTGAAACTAAGAAGTATAGCTAGAAATTAAATAGACTATTATATAATATTGGCAATTATATGTATTATGAGGAAAACCGGTGGTGTGGTAGTGGTAGGCCTATATAGTCTAGCCCATAAAACTAGTCCAGTTCACAATTGAAAACTTAAAAACGCTCTGTACAATCATCCATCCACCTTTGTTCTGGAGAATCTATTTCCAACTTTATCAGCATAATATAAAATGTATAACTTATCCCATTTGGTTTGTTGCGTGTCTGCCTTCTCCATCCCCCTCTCCCCCTATTTTTTCAGCTTTACTCACTCTTTCAAATAAAACAAAATCTTCACCCCTTTACAACTCAGCGCACAGATTGCTCTGCTTATAAGAGTAGTTCTTGTGCCAAACACTTCACCATCTCCGTTTTTCTTCCTTGCAACTCACAGCACACAAAAAAAAAACATCTTATTTGAAACCAAAAACTCACCAACATAGGGGGAAGGATCCGGTGACCTCCACCGACGGCCTCGCCTCCGCGAGAAGCTCTGTGGCAGCTACAGCGTGAGCATTCCACCACGGATCTGCGACTCGATCAGTAGTCGTCGCACCTTCACAAGAGTGGCTATGTACTCTCTAAGGTTTTCTTCTTTACTGTTTTTTTGTCAAATTTTCTACATTGTCATCACACTCACCACTAAAAAAATCATCACTTCAACACACTCTCTCTATCTCTTAGTCTGGTTTCATTCCCACCATAGAACCTCAAAATATTCATTAGGGATTCTTCAAAATGAAAATCACCATTATAGCTTATGCTTGCTTAGTGATTTGACTACACTTTTCAACCCTTCATCTCTTGCTCTCAGTCAAGATGGTAATAACTAAGAACCCTAGTTTTTTTTTTCTGCTAAAAAAAAAATAATCCTCTGTTATCTATTTTGCTAGAAAAATTGCATTTGGTACTTTTATACCCATTTTGGGAATTTGTTTAAAGTTTCAAATTTTAAGTGTTTTTTGTTCAATTTGTTAGGTTTAACGTTGTTGGAGATAAAAAGCACTTTGAATGATACTAAGAATGTTCTTGGTACGTAACTGGCAAGAGTTTGATGAGTCTCCTTGCGCATGGACTGGTATTAATTGTCATCGTGGTGAACAAAGAGTTCGCTCAATGTGTGCAAGCAAAACCATTTTTTTCATTTTACTACTTTTTTTTTGTTGCCATTTTCTGAGTTGAATATGACACTTTATTTGTATTGTGTTGTTCAGAAATCTACCATATATGCAACTTGGAGGCATAATATCTCCCAGTATTGGTAAACTGAGTAGATTACAGAGATTGTAAGTAGAACATGTTCTTGCTATTTTTGGTGCATTTACTTCCTTAGTGCATGTTTGGATTGACGGAATCAAATGTTTGGATTGACGGAATCAAATGTTTGGATTGACGGAATCAAGGCTAGCTACCACAATGTTGCTTAAGTTTGGAGCTTCAACATAATCACGGTGCCACTATGATTTTGCGCAAGTCACTGTCAATCCAACCATGCATAGACTCTGTAATTTTTATTCTTATCTGTGTTTACTGAATCAGAGCGCTTCATCAGAATGGCTTGCATGGAATCATTCCTAGTGAAATTACCATTTGTACTGAGCTAAGAGCCTTGTAAGTGAAAACAGTTCACTATTTTGTTAGAAACTTTGGATGTTTATTCCCTTATTATATTTCCTTTTTTTCCTAATACCATGATGAGTGATTCATTTGACTCTATTGAAAGGTACTTGAGGGCTAATTATTTTCAAGGTGGGGTATACCATCAGGCATTGGAAACCTTTCATTTTTAAATATATTGTAAGTCCCTCTTTCACCCCTTGTAATGAAATTAACTGATTTCTAGTTTTTCTTAATAGATATGAACATATCTTTGTCAAGATTTGAGTTCAGCTGAATAGCTTATGGTTTTATTGCAAACTTTCAATACAGGGATGTATCAAGTAATTCATTAAAAGGGTCTATACCTTCCTCTATTGGCCGTCTCTCACATTTGCATGTTTTGTAAGTCAATTTAGCCTACTTAGCTCAGTGGCATATTGATATCATAGACATCTATTTTTGATTATACTGATCTTCCGACTTCATTCTCTTAGGAACCTGTCTACCAATTTCTTTTCTGGTGAAATCCCAGACATCGGAGTATTAAGCACCTTCCAGAAGAACTCGTATGTACTCTTGCCTTATAGAGTTTTGTTGCTGATGCATTGTATCCATTACACCAAGCAGGATTTGAATTTTTCTTAGATTTTATTGTAATAATAACCGACAAGTCTATTCTTTTATATGCTATAGTAGGATGATGAGAAAATGTATCTGAAACTTGAATTATAGTAGTTGAATTTTTTAAATCATGAGTCAAATAAGAGTGCATGTTTTGTAATTCTTATTCTTATAGGTAAGGATATTAAAAGTAATCTGAGTTGCGGTTTTCTCCGATTATAGTAGTCGAATTTGCAAGTCGCATTTGCAACTCATGCTATTGCCGAATTTCATTCACACTTAACTAGGAGAATCAAGGTAAGGATATTACACGTGTTCATGAAGATTGCATCAAACAATTGGTTGCTGTAGAAATCGAAGGGGACATATTTGCAATTGAACGAGCAAAACTGATATATAACATATGATGGTTTTCCTTAGACACTATGGCTACAGTTCTGGACTTAAAAAGGTAACAAGTTTATTATAAGCATCATTCTCTTGAAGATATTATATGAAAAAATATCCTCTAAGTTTTGTGTGTAGATTATAAATTAAATGCACTATAAAATTGTATAAATGGTTGGTTTTTGAAAATCTACTTCCTTTTCATATAGGCAACAATTGGAAAATTAATAGTTATGTTATTTTTCTGAATTTGATTCTTGAGACCTCTTTTTTAATAGTCTATCAGTGACATCTTTATTGGTATGTAAATGTTTCTTTTAGTTTAATCTATATCTTATAAAGTTAAAGTTATGTTGATGATTTAAAAATATTATTTTTTAACTAACTTTCATATATATGCTTTAGGCATTTTGTTTTTTCCAACAGGAAACTTCTCTACTAAATAATCCCAATGAAGTTTGAAAACATAGTTTCTGGGCAATCTGTAGCATTTGTGTTGCTCGTGAGATTCCCGAAATTTTTCAAAAGGTGATTATTCTCCATATCCTTATGGTATTGTTTGTGATAATTTTTGCGTAATTGGTTTAATCAAGTTGGTATAACTCATATTATTTTTTGTAATAATTTTTGCTTAATTGGTTTAATATATTACAACAGGTGTCAAACTTATTCGATGTAATATATGATGTAATATATGTTGTATCTAGTTCGATCAATGAAGAGTCATTGACATCTTTCGCTAAAGATCTGAATGAAATTTATTGGCTTGCATGTTAACACCAAACATCATTTGCAAATTGATGCTACTGCTGAGTTTCATTCACACTTAATTGGGAGAATCAAGGTACAATATTTTGTTAATGTTATACATATCTTCATGCGTTAGCAACTAATATGAATTTTTCCGTGGATTCAATCATATAAGATTAAATAGTATAACCATATAAAATACCTATCAACTTTGATTGCCTCTCTAATGTTAGCAAAATTAATATATGTCTATACTTCTTATTGTATCATCATTAAATTATAGAACTTAAAGTTTATGTAATAAAGAATGAACAACAAAAAACAAAGTACAGTTAATTATAAAATGAAACATGAATTGAAATTGAAAAAAACTATAATAAAAATGCATTATCAATGGACAAAAGAGAAAGCTAAGCAAGTTTATTGCAAAATATAAATGATTCTCCATTGTAGATGTCAACCGCTAGATTTACTATCATAAAAAAGATTTGACTTGATAAGGTGATATTTGAAATTAATTATTTCCTATTAATTAAACTCAAATGTTACTAAATTTTGCGTTACTATACTCGATTGAATGACTCTTATTTTCTCACAAATTAAAATTCTAGGTCAATTGAGTTCCTTAAAAAGGAGACAACCATTTGTTCAACTCAAGTTTTAATAGGATAGTCACATCCTATATTAAGTCCGCGGGGTGAATATTATCCCAGTGAAGTGCATAACATTATCAAAACGAGCATAAAAATCAAGCTAGAAGTGGCCATAGTACTTTCAAATGAATAGTTTTTGACAGAGTCAGGTCCAACAACTAAACCAATTGAAAACAAAAAAATTATAAAGAAAATAGAAATAAGAAATTGGTCTGGTATTGTTTCCCAATATATAATATATATGTTGTCTTTTTTTTACTTGTTAGACTATTTTATGTGTATATAAATCTGATAATCTATTTGAAAGAGTCTTGGAATAGAATTGTAATAAAAAGAATTAGATGGAGATGGGAATATAAAAATTGTTAACCTCTCGAAGAATAGAGTGGAAGTGAAGACAAAAATTGTGAAGAAAATTTTATGTTCCTACATCTAGATCAAGGGACTTCGAATATTGTTATATTTGCCCATAGAACTTATGCACAATTCTATTTCTTAAAGAGAAAGTTAAGTCGGATTCACTTCATTTACCTATGCTTGTGGTGACTTCATCCTTAACGTTAGATGCCTTAGTAACCTTTACATGTTGATTCATAAATTTTATTTATTCTTACTAATTTATCATTTTTGTTTTAAATATAAAAATATTTTGTTGCTCAAAGTGTAGAGTAAAGTGCTAGGTTACCCTTCACACATATTATACATTTGCTTCAAATACAAATTTCAGATGACAAAAATGTGAAAAAAAGCAACGAAATAGTATGCCAAAGACTTCAAATCGTTAAAGGAAGATAATTGGAAAAATTCATTAAGTTTCGTTGAGAATAAAAGTGAAAGGGGTTCAAAAACACAATTTATTCAATGTGTTGCTTTGTGGCATTGTCTTCCTTCATAAGTAGTAGAGTCGGGATTACTAAATGTCTAACCTGACGGAGGAGTATTTTTGTGGGCAACTTTCCTTTTCTATAAAAGATTAAATAGGTATGAGCTATTTATGTATTGGTTTATTTTTTTTTTCTTTTTATTTTCTAATATCATTGGCATTTACAATGAAATTCTATAAAAAAACCAATCAAAATAATGAAAAATGTATAATTCTTCTCAATCATGCTAGTTGCTAAGATCTTGTTCCTTGAAGTAGTCACACATGTTCATGAATATGTATGATATATGTCACATATGTTCGGAAGTATGGTCGTAAAGACGAAGTAACACAACATATATCATATATCAAACTTGCTCGTTTTATTTGAAATCTATCGTCATCTATTTATTTGGCAACTATGTTCAATAGAATTGTGACATTACGACATAATGAGTTCTAATTAAAGATATATGCTGTTTAGCAAAATTTTGTGCTCTTAATGTTTTCATTGGTACGTTCATAGAATTTTAATGCGGATGAGAATTGTATTAGAAAAAGAAAGAAACAAATAATACAGGGATAAATAAAGATACAGTTCAAAATAGATTCATATATATGAACTATATATTTATTTACCGCCTATATTACTTGTTTCTTTCTTTTTTTAATACAATCCTCGTTTGCAATAACATTAACATATTATGAACGTACCAATGAGAATGGTGAAGAACACAAAATTTTGCTCGATAACATATATGCTTTAATTGATAGAAACACATTATGTCGTACTTACACAAATCTTCTTACAGATTGTGTATGGTTGCCGAAGAAATAGATGGCGATATATTTGACATAGAACGAACAAATTTGACATATAATATATGTTGGTATTCTTTTTGGCCACAAATCCGAACATATATCACATATAAAGGCTTTGTGGAACGCCTTCCTAGCAATTAGCATGAATATATTATTGAAAAGAATTATGCATTCTTTCTTAATTTGATTGTTTTTTTTTTTATAGAATTTCACTGATAATGGTATTAGAAAAAAAAAAAGAAAAAAAAATAACTCATACCTAATTGATTTTGTACAAAGAAAGTTGCCCACCGAAATACTCCCCTTAGACATTTAGTCGGACTCTACCACTTCTGAAGGAAAACACATCAATGGTGTTTTTGGACTCTCTCTAGCTTTTGTTCTATCAATGTATACTTCTTTGGAGCAACTTAATGAATTTTTCCAATTATCTTGCTTTGACAGACTATTCTGTTGCTTTCTTCGCATTTTTGTTGTTTGAAATTTGCATTTGAAGTAAATCTATAATAAATGTTTTTAAATTTAAAACAAAAGTGATAAATTAATAAAAATAAATAAAATTTATGAATCAAAATGTAAAGGCTTTACCAGTATCTAACATTAAAGAGAAGTCATCAGAAACATAGGTAAATGAAGTGAATTCGACATAACTTTCCATTTTTTGAAAGAATTGGGCATAAGCTCCAATTACTTTGTTTATTATCCTAGTTGAAGTATTCCTCAAGATAACCTTCCATAATTTTCCACAGGCAAATATAAAAATATTTGAAGGCTCTTGATCGAGATGTAGAGTATAATTTCTATTTCTATTTTTTTTATAATTTCTATTTCTATTTTTTTTATAATTTCTATTTTCTTTATAATTTTTTGTTTGTTGTTGGATTTAGTTATTGGACCTAACTCTTAAAAAAAAAAACTATTGGAATATGTCATTTCAAAGTATCATTGCCATTTCTAGCATGGTTATTAATCTACGATGTGACTATCCTATTAAAATGTGAGCATAGCAAATGTTTGTCTCCTTTTTAACAACTCAACTGATTTAGACTTTTAATTTGCGAGAAAATAAGAATCATTCAATCGATTATAGTAACACAAAATTTAACAAGTTTAATTAGTAGGAAAAAGTCAATTTCAAAGCTCCCTTATGATAGTTAATGTCTAATGTGACTTCTACGATGGAGACTCATTTATATTTTGCAATAAACTTGTTTAGCTTTCTCTTTTGTCTTTGACAATACACTTTTATTTTATAGCTTTTTCCAATTTCAATTCATGTTTCATTTTATAATTAATTGTTCACATATTTTGCGTGTTTTTTATTGTTCATTTCTTATTACATAAACTTTAAGTAAGTTCTATAACTTAATGAGGATACAATCACAAGTTTGAACATATATTTGTGCATTAGAGATAACTAAAGTTGATAGGATTATGTTATACGATTTAATCTTCTATAATTGACTCCATAAAAAAGAAATCATATTAGTTGATAACACAGGAAGATATGTCTAACATTAACAATATATTGTACTTGACTCTTCAGTTATGTGTGAATGAAACTCGTTGTAGCATGAGTTGCAAATGATGTAGATCTTTAGTAAAAGATGTCAACAACTCTTCTTTGCTCGAACTAGATACGACATATATTACCAATCAATTATTTTCATAAATTTGGAATTTGTTTATATTATGTAAATTGGATACTTATACCGACCCAATTAAGTAAAAATTATTACAAACAATAACATGAGTTATACCAATCGATTAAACCACACAAAACTTATCACAAACAATAACATCACATGAGGATATGGAGAATACTACCTTTTGGAAAAT
Source organism: Cicer bijugum (assembly GCA_037974875.1). NCBI lineage: Eukaryota > Viridiplantae > Streptophyta > Magnoliopsida > Fabales > Fabaceae > Cicer > Cicer bijugum. The sequence continues at coordinate 3,245,679 of JBBPBT010000347.1, read as the reverse complement.
TTCAGAAATCTCACGAGACAAGACAGAGGCTAGAGATAGCCAATAAACTATGTCTTCAAAATTCATTTGAATTATTTCGTAGAAAAGTTTTTTGTTGGAGAAAACAAAATGTTTAAAGCATAGTTAGTTAAAAAACAAAATGTTTTTAAATAATCAACTTAATTTTAACTTTATAAGGATATACATTAAATTAAAAAAAATATTTACATATCAATAAAGATGTTACATTAAAAAAAAAAATTAATGAAGTGGATTCTCTCAATCTGCATAGATAATTTAGTGGTGAGTTAAGAGACTCTCATAGACTATTAAAAAAAAAAGGTCTAAAGGTTCAAATTCAAAAAACTGACCAAACTATTAATTTCCAACGGTTGCCTGTATGAAAAGGAAGTAGATTCTCAAAAATAAACAATTTATACAATCTTATAATGCTTTTAATTCGTATTCTACACAATTTAGAGGATATTTTTTCATATAATATCTTAAAGAGAACGATGTTTATAAACTTGTTACCTTTTAAGCTTAGAACTGTAGTCATAGTGTCTAAGGAAAACCAATATAAGTTTTGTTCGCTCGATTGCAAATATGCCTTATTCGATTTCTACAACAACCAATTGTTTGATGCAATCTTCATGAACTCGTGTGAAGGCTTTGGGGAACAGGTTCCTAGCGACTAGCATGAATATACTATAGAGAAGAATTCTGAATTTTTTATTAACTTGATTGATTTTCTTTTTTTTTATAGAATTTCATTGTGAATGACAATGGTATTAGAAAATAAAAATAAATAGCGCATACCACCTTCTCTCGCTTTTGTTTTCATAAACATTTACTTCTTTGGAGGCAACTTATGAAGCAAATCTACAAAATATGTGTGTAGGGTATCCTTGCACTTTACTCTACACTTAGAGCAACAAAATATTTTTATTTATTAAAAACAAAAATTATATAAAATCAAGTAAACATAGCTAACATTAGACATGAAGTCACCCCAAATCTAGGTAAATGAATTGAATCTGATATAATTTTCTCCCTTTTTGAAATAAAATTGTGTATACGCTCCAAGTACATCGTTTACTATCCCTAATTGAAGTATACCATAGAGATAATTGCAAGTTATATTTATGTTGTATATCAGATTTTATCATTTTTTTTTTTTACAATTTTCAAGTTAAATTAACTTTGATTATTTTAAGGTTAGTTGTAAAACTTATTTCGAGTCATTTACTTTTTAGTCGATGTTATGACGTATTTGAAAGCTATTTTGTAGCAAATTGTAGTTATATTTATTTGCTATATGCAAGTGTTAAATATTATAAACAACAATAGTTAAAAAAATATTGTCTTGAGTAATTTTAAAAATGTCTAAAATATATCAATGCATGAATGGTTACTTTTCAATTTCTCTCTTTCTTCAAGGTGGCCCATTGGATTGTTCACCAAGCCCAACCGTAGAGGACCTAAAATTGATGACAAAATTACAATGAATTTTTTGAATTAAATTTAATTTTAATCTCATCAAATTTATAAACTTTCAAGTTTAGTTCATAAAAAATTTATTTATTTTAAGTCTTTATTTTAATTTTATAGTTACTTTTTTTAAGGCTAAAATTATCCATTGTTGACACAGTTTTTCAAAACAAAAACTAAAAATGGTAAAAAAAAAAAGTTATGAGTAAAAAATTGAGATTTATCAATATTTTAAATAGAGACTAAAAAAATTATTTTACTATTTTTAAATTATTAAAATTGTATTTTCTTAATAAAATTATGTGTAAATTTGATCTTCTAATATAAAAGTAATCTTGTGCTTAATATATCTCGCCTTTTTGTCTGTTGTTATTATTATTATTATTATTATTATTATTATTATTATTATTATTATTATTTATATTTCCTTCTTTCCTGTGATTTTATTTTATTGTGTAATAAAAGACAGTTTGTGGTGGTAGAAGGATGTGTAATCTATTTCCATCTTTAGATTGGATATATCATTAAAAAAAATAGAGTAGGGCATAGTAGATTGACTTTAACATTTGTTCTAAAGTATGGTAATTATAGAGAAAAAGTTAAATTAATATTATATATAATAATTAATATAAATTATATTTTAAATTGATAGTATGAATAATTATGATATAATTAGAGTAGGATAGATCATTATAGTGTTTATAGTCAATTTCTATTATATTTCAATCAATCCAATTTAATTAAAACCGCAAATCAATATAAAAAATAAAAAAATTACATAAAATTTAATATTATTGGATGTATATGATTCTTCTTGTGAAAATCGTTAAATTCAAATGAATTTTTGGATTTTTATATTGTTTTCTCCAAATCAAATTGAATCAAACCAAATTGCACATAAGAATTTTAATACTTATTTATTTACTTTATTAGAATTAGATATTTCATTAACATGTTATTAGAGTCAAATGTTAAATAAATTAAATGAAATTGATTTTTATATAATTAAAAAAATTAAACATACACCGTTGACATTTTTATCTAGTTACTTTTTTATAGTGGATGTAAAAAACGCAAACACCAATATCTGTTTTAACGGATGGATAAAATTGGTTGAAACTAATAAGTATAGCTAGAAATTAAATAGGCTATTATATTGTCTTTTATATGTATTTTGACGAAAACTGGTGGTGCTAGTCTAGCCCAGTTCCCACTTGAAAACTTAAAAACCCTTATATACAATCATCCATCCATCCACCTTCGTTCATCTTCTCTGTATCTCACACACTCAAATTCCTTTACCTGTTTTTGTAATAATGGAGAAATCGATTCCAATTCAGTTAGAAAATAACAAATGCATTAAAAAGAAGAAACAGAGTTTGAGGCGCCTGAAACAGAGACTCAGATTTATCCTCGAAAGTATTATTATTATTATTATTATTATTATTATTATTATTATTATTATTATTATTATTATTATTATTATCATTGTTTCTAATTTAATTTGGTTTATGAATGTGTTGGCTAATGATTGATAGATTGATTGATGCAGAAGAAGCTGAACGCGTTGCAAAGGAGAAGAGTGCGAGAGAATACGCGGTGTGGGCACGATTCCAGACGCCTTTAGCTTTAGCCAAGATAAGGGACCGAGTATTTCATGGGTAATTATTATTATTATTCACTCTCCTAGTATTTTTTATTTATTTATTGTTCAATGCCTTTTCACTCTTTGATTTATTTATGCATTCAGCAAAGTCAGAAGGTGATTTTCATGAGGAGATACTGATGATGCTTTCATATGAGGGTTCCGAGACTTTGATGAAATTGAAGACATCACCAAAGGAAATTGTTGAATATATTAATAATATTAGATGTATGTAGTTGATTTTTTTGGTTTCAGTTGCGTAATCGAACTACATCCTGAAGGAACTTATGAAGTTGGAAATTGTGATACATCCTACTTAACAGCTTATGTTTGTAATTTGCAAATCTTCAAAATAATGTAGTTCATTAAAGTAACATTTGACCGTGGCTAATGTTTCACGCTCTCTACACCATGCCAGCATAAACTGCGGCAACCTTTAAATTGCCACAAAGTTTTGCTTATATTTCCATGTTTTTAACCGTGACTCTTGGGATTGGGATTGGGATTTTGAATCGTATTTAAATTTTGGCTTATTAGATGAGGCAGAGTATATCAAATTTATATCACTGCTATACATCAAGTTCAAAATTTGAATTTCTAAAATTTTACTTCATGCTTATTTGTAAGAAAAGTATCCCATCCTCATATGAGAGTAACTTAAAAAAGCATGATTAGGATTTGTTGACTATGGCTGTAACACATTGTATTATTGTGATTTCAACGGTTGTTGATATAACAATTTTGAAACTGAGATAAAAAAAATATATAGAACTTTTGTCTAGATTGTTTTTTCTCTCTTTCTGCATTTGTTTGTCTTGCTTTTAATGGTTGAGTGGTAGTGTAGTTTCATGGAGAAGTAAACTCCAACTCTGTAATTTGCGGCCATCTACAAATTTCAATTCAATTAGGATATAGCATTAAAAGGAAAATGATATGTATTCAATGAGAATCTATGTGCTGAAATATCAGGATTTTGTTATTGTCTCTGATATTTTAAATCAAAAAATAAAACTTCTGTTTCTCTAATTTATACATTTTTGTTTGTTTTTTAATTTTTATATAATGGTTGTTGGGATGTAGAAGCTAGGAGAGGTTGTGAAACCAACAGACAAGCATGACTTGTTCTGAAGTGTTTTTCGATGGAGAAGAACATTAGTATATTGCACTTGATCAAAGGGTACCTAACCATGGTACCATTCTTCTCAGTCCTTGTTACTTTTGTCCAAGGAAAGATACTTGGGAAGAGCTCAAGGAGTTGCTACTGAGTAAGCCTTGGATAACTCAAAAGAACTAGATTATTCTTCTCAATCAAGTCACTGATAAAAGTATAGCTGTCAATTTGACAAGCCCTTATTGATCTCAACCCACATTTTAGAGGGGTAAAAAAATTAATAATTTAAAAGATTCTAAAAAAAAGGACCCATAAACTAAAAGCCCCTAAAATTTAGTGGGCTTAGTAGGCCCTTTTTTTAAAAAATCATCGATTTTCTTTTTTAAAAAATAAAGTTTTTCATCAATAAATTTTTTTTGATTTTTTTCTATAAAAATTTCAGAATTTTTTTTGATAAAAAATGTCCAATTTTTTCTAATACAAAATGTTCAATTTTTTTTCGATAAAAAATTTCCATAAAAAATGTCCAATTTTTTTCAGTAAAAAATTTCCGATTTTTTTTCGATAAAAAGTTTCAGATTTTTTTCGATAAAAAATTTCTCATTTTTTTTCGATAAGAAGTTTCCGAATTTTTTTTTAAAGAAAAAAATATCAAAATTTACAAAATGTTAAGGGTCTATAGGCCCCTAGAGCCCCTTCCCTTAGGCCCCGAAATTTTAAAAAAATTATTTTGATAGGGGGTCTAATAATAGAAGTTTAATAAAAAAAAAAAAGGAGATTTTATAGTTGGAGGTTTTTTTGACGGCTCTAGATAGATAAAAGTTAGAGAACAAATCATTTTTATTATTGTGGCTTTGTGGGCCATTGATATATTGGTTTCTTAAATTTTTATTGTTATAAAATTTCATGTTTTATTAAAAATATAAAGGTCTATCCTTGAACTCTTTTTAAGAGATTCATGTTAAACAAACCTTTAAATGATTTTATTTGTCTTGGAACTCATTATGCTTTTAAAAATGTCATGTGGACCCTAGAATTTTAGAAGTATTTCAGGTTATATCTTATAAACTCGTCATTCCTATTCTATATGTACAAATGAAGTGTTCAAAATAATTAAATTAGATTAGAAGATACCCATAACAAAATTATGAGATTAGAAAGCAAAATTGCAAAATATTTACTTTTATGTTTTGTATGCATACTATTCTTTAATGTTAGTTTCTCTATCATGTAAACTTTTTGGCCTAGAATAATTGTGACACACAAGATAATTGTTATTATTGTTCATAGGATCATAAGGTTGATTGATGAAGAGGAAGATAGAATTAAAGCTATAGGGGAGACAAATTTGCAGCATGTTATAATAGATATGAGTGGTGAGTAATGACCCTTTGGGATATCTTAATTAATTAAGGATTTCAAACATAAGAGTATGAACACATTAAGCAACATCCAACACAAATCACAAACTCAAATTGACAAATGTGTTTAAAAAATTATAGCATTAGACTTATTATTAACAGAGACAATATTACAAACACATAGCATGCAGTTTTAAAGAATCGTTGAAAATTGAAGTATCCATTACTACTCAAAATTTCTCCATCACTTTAATAGTTTTTTAGACATAATTACTTCTCAAATTTCACCATCACTTAGGTAGAAATTTCTCCTTTAAATTTCTCCATCAATTAAAGATTAATAATAAGAATAATGGACAATGAAATAATTTTAGATTGTTGAGTAAGAAACAAGAACTAATTAGAAAATTACCGGAGAAATCAACAAACACTTCTCGATAATTGACTCTTCTTGACGGAAATGCTCCTTGATAGATAGAAGAGGAATGACAAAGAAAACTCGTGGTTGGTGCTGAAGTAGAAAAATGTTGTGTCGAACCAACTCGTCGCCGGCGATGAATGTTGAAAGCTGTGATTCACGTTTTTCCTGAAAGATGAAGTTTAAAGGTGGGAGGATGAAAACGTTTTCACAAATAAGACGCGTGTGTTTAATTTGTGGTTGGGTTTTGATTCGCGGGTGATTAATTTGTGACTGAGTTTACAAAAGAACTAAGTATGAAGGATGAAAAGGCTTGTTGGATCGGTCTACCAAAAGAGATATAACAAAATTTGTAATAATAACAAATTTGTCACCGTCATTTTTTTGTGTGTATTTTTTTTAATGTATATGTTAGAACGGTTCAATTAAAACATATCTAATAAAATTTACTATAGTAATAAATTTATCACAACATTTTCTTTTAGAAAATTTCCTACAATAACAAATTTGTCACAATTTTTTTTATTTTTTTTATATAGTTTTATTCTTTTTTTTAATGTGTATATTAGAAGAGTTAAATTACAACGTATCTAACAAAGTTTACCATAATAACAAATTTGCCACCGTCTTGCTTATTACATTGAATATATAAAAACCGACTTAATATCTACGATGTAACAAGGTTAAAATGTACTAGTGGATCTTGAAAATTAAGATTAGTTAGTAAGTTAAAGGCTTGATTTGATATATTACATTCATAGATCATGAAAACCAAGATAAATTAGCCGATTGAAAACTTAATTAGATACATTTTGCCATTAGATCTTGAAAATCAGGTTGAATTATTCGATTGAAGACTCAATTAGATAAATTCAAGCGTGAAATCTTGAAATTCAATTTGAGTTAGTTGATTAAAGACTTTAATTGATAGAATCTATTGATAGATCTTGAAAGCCAAGATTAGCTATTCAATTAAAGGCTTGATTGAATGGATTCCTCCTCTGTTAGATCTTGAAATTCAATATTAGATAGTCGATTGAATACTTGAACAGATTCCACTGTTAGATCTTAAAATTGAAGTTGAGTTTGCTGATTAAAAATTTGATTGGATAGATTATGTTGTTAGATCTAAAAAAAAAAAGCAACATCCACCGCAAATCTCTTTCATTAAGACCCACCACGCACAAGTCACAACCAAAATCAAATTGGCGTTTTAAGTTCTATTTATAAAAATAATGAATGGTTAAGCACAAAATATATTAGGTAATTCTTATATAACCGACAAATAAAATGGTAACCGACGTTAGTAAGTGAAAAACCAACTTTGCCGTGGTGGAAAAATTTAATACCTCTCCGCATAAGATCTCAATTTGAACTATGAACCATTTTTATATAAAATTAAGCTTCCATAGAAATTGAAATAACTCAAAATACAAAAATAAATTTGAATTTCAATCTGACTTAAACATATATTTGGAAAATGTTGGAGTATGGGAATTCGAATTTGAAGGTGCCTTGAAGGGAGATGCAGTGTCAGTTGTTCCCCATATATGTGCTTCAAGTTTTTATTTGGAAAATATTGCAGTGTGGGAGGTTATTGAGAAGAGTTTTTACCTAAATATTTGAGAGAGAAAATAAAAAGTGTGAAATAGAAAGATGTTTTTGAATCATTTATAAGGATGATATTGGGAGATGAAAGCAGAAAGTAATCTTTGATGAAAATATTTTAATGTCGTGGTTTTGTATCTAACATTTGTGTTATGTGTTTGTGTTTGTAATATGATGATGTGGCTAGAAGTTGTTCACTAGTTGACATACATGTATAAAAAGACCATGCGTGGAATATTATAAAGATAGTAAAAATTAAAATTACTTAGAATATATCCTACAATGAAGCAAACCAAACATATTTTTTTTAATGAAAATAAAAATATAGAATAAAACAAGACATTAGTAGTATAATACCAAAACACACAACTACTCTTTACTCCCAGAGAAAAGTCACTAACAACTCACTTGCATGAGATACAATATCGAGATGTAAATGAATTCCGATGCATAGAACGTGGAGCCGTTCTATATTGTTGGTTGATGCAAAGCTTTGAACTATTATTTCATGTGTTTATAGATATGTGCATGTAAGACCGAAAGACAAAACTTGAGTATAAAGGAAATGTGTTGTAAACTATCAAATTTAAAATATTTCTTTCACTTTATTGGATGAATATGAAATTAATTTATAATATAATAAAACTAATGAAAATATAAAATTAAGTGTTAAAGTCAATATTTTTGTTAGTTTTTGAAGTGTATACTATGATGTTAAATATTAGTAAAATTAGACTCCAAAAATTTGATGTATTAAGTTGATCTTTCATTGGTCTTAGAATAACTTATTAGGTATTATTTAATCTTTTAATCGTTATAAATTAGTCTTTTGTTTGTCTTCTATGTACTTGTTTAGTTTTATATAACTTTTTAATAATTAAATTGGTTCATTGATCTTTCAAGTACTTATTAGGTCTTTTGTTGATCTTTTAATAATTTGGTAGGCCTTATTTAATTTTTTCACTATAAAGTTGGTCTTTCATTGATTCTCAAAATACTTAAGACTTGTTTAACTTTTTAACTGTTAAGTCGATATTTCATTCATCTTCCAAGTACTTCTTATATCTTGTTTATTTTTAACTGATAAGTTAGTCTTTTAAATATTTGTTAGGTATTTCTTTTGTCTTCTATATATTTGTTAAATCTCATTTAACCTTTTAACGGTTAAGTTTGTCTTTCATTAGTATTTTAAGT
>JBBPBT010000347.1:3213926-3226782 GCA_037974875.1 Cicer bijugum | reverse complement strand
CTCTGTGGATCCTTTAGATTCATTTTATGTAATAAATTCAGGGGACGAAGTAGACATCCTTGATTCTACCATGAATTTTTTCAAAAGGAAAAGAATTGAGGTATTTTAAAGAAAGGAAACAAATATTAAAAAAAATTATATATTGAATATTCATGTATTCCATGTTGATACTTTATAGGGAATTATACACCGTGTGCTCGCCCTCGAAGAATTAATTTATGCTTTGGAGAAATACAACCTGTACCTATACATGGGGCATGGTTATGGTAAGCTAATGTATAAATATAGATGATGTACTTGTTATTTCTTCCAGGTTCTATTTTTAAGAATTTGTCTTTGCAGGATCACAGTTACTTGCCTGTGATGCGATCAAGAAACTAGAGAAGTGTCCTACTGCATTTCTAATGGGTTGTGAGAGTGGTGCATGTGTCATAAATGGAACTTATGCTCCAATTTGTACTCCCACGTCATATCTTTGTGCTGGTTCTCCATTTGTAGTTGCCAATCTATGCATTGTGACAAATTTTTATACAAATAAGACAATAAGAATTATATTTAAGGATATGTTGAAAGCAATATCTGATTGGAGTTCAAAAGGCAAAGAGCTTGAGTCTAAGAACAACAAAAGTACAATTGGAGGCCTGGTGTCAATTGCTCGTAACAGCCATGATTTACTGTTGGGGGCGGGTACAATATGTTTTGGACTTCCTACTACTATTTGTAGAAAAAAGAACGTAGCGTCTTCCAATCCCAACATGCGCATAAAGTTATAGTGAGTAGTTTATGCATATTCTTGTAAGTCTTTCTGTCAATATGGATTTTCTAGAGTAATCTTCTTCACTCAAATAAAATATGTGTTTATGGATCATATAGAATGTTTACATAATGAAATGATAATAGTGAAGCATCACAACTGTGTTTGTTATAATTTTAGACTACATATAACACTTTGGACTTATCTTTATCAAATTATATGCTTGATGTTTTTTTAAATATAAAATTGAGCATAGATCAACGTAAATGTTCTCAAGATTGCCATATATTTATTCTCTTTTGAATCATATTTATATATTGGCTTATTAGATGAGTATATCAAATTTATATCACTGCTACATGCTATTCAAAATTTGACTTCATGTCCATCTGTAAGGAAAGTATTGTATCCTCATATGATAGTAACATAAAAAAGCATGAGAGTACAAATTGGGTAATAGTTGTTTTTTCTATATATCAAATCTCAAAATAAAATGACTTATAGCCTAAAACAATAATCTCTCTTTATTTATGTTGTTTCATGTTGTAGGTTTGTTCCTAAAGGCACTATATATCTCAAAGATCATGTGAAAAAGTTTTTGGTTGGTCTCTCAACCTCAACAATCTTAAATATCACTATACTTGGACCACATTACACTCATTTTCTGTAACAACTGCCAATGTCTTGTTCAAGTGCTCGAGCATGGATATTAGTATCCAGAATTTGTTTTGAAACTCAGCCTGTTGTGATGTTATTACCTTTCGATTATATTCCATGAGGTATACAACTCCATTGCCATATATAATAGGTATATATAGAAGTGTTAACCTTATTTCTTTTAATATAACATATAATTTTTTTACATTTGTTACAGATAAGATTGATTTGAATAAGTATAAATTGAAAGATAAGCTTGAGTTGTCTTGCCCGTGGAATGGTTTAATTGTGGTTGATGAAATTGTTCCATCATTCAGAGCATTGCTTGAAGAAAACTTCTTTGCAACATTTCCTGATGAGCAACGACCGGATATTGATGAACGTTTTGAAACATTGTTGAGGTGCACCAATTATATTATTCATAATTAATTTAAATCATTTTCCAATTATTGAATAGACTAACAATTTTGCATCCTAAATGTGACATTCAATTTACCTATTTTTATGAAGGGCTTTAAATTTCAAATAGGATCATGTACAACGACATCATTGACATGATAAAAGGAATTAATTTTGTATTTCAAGAATCTAATTATAATTTTTCTTTGTACAACTGTTCTACCTTACCAAGAACCTTGAAGATTCATGGTTTTGCTCGTGTAAATGCATCCTTCTTGGGGAAATATTGAATTGCCAAAAGTTTGATTCGAGACTTTATAAAGTTGTAGATTTTGTAAAAACGAAATGCAAAGTTAAAATAAATGAGGATTTTTTAAAAAAAGTTCTTGGTTCTAGGAAATATGATTGTGAAGGAAAAACATTGGATTTACAATTGTGCTCAGAGAAACATTGTTATATAGCAGGAGTGGGCTACGTTAATAAATTGGAGAGTGGGATACTCCCTATTTCCACCGATGCTTTAGAATATTTAAATAAAACGCTCGACAAATTGGACGTGAATGATAATGGTAATAGAAAGCCTATAATTCTTGTATTGGATTATGAGGTGCAGGTAAATGAATTATTTTTATGTATTTTAATAGTAATATAATCATATTTTTGTTTGTAGTTCAATAACAAGTTTTAATGTTGTGACAGATGCTTCCATGGGAATGTTTTCCCATAATGAAGAAAAAGGAAATTTATCGCATGCCTTCTGTTAGCAGCATCTTTGCTAACATAGAGATAAAGAGTTTTTGCTTTGTAGATCCTTTAGATTCATTTTATGTAATAAATTCAGGGGACGAAGTAGACATCCTTAATTCTACCATGAATTTTTTCAAAAGGAAAATAATTGAGGTATTTTAAAGAAATGAAGCAAATATTAAAAAAAAATTATATATTGAATATTCATGTCTTCCATGTTGCTACTTTATAGGGAATTATACACCGTGTGCTCTCCCTCGACGAATTTATTTATGCTTTGGAGAAATACAACTTGTACCTTTACATGGGGCATGGTTGTGGTTAGCTAATGTATAGATATAGATAATGTACTTGTTATCTCTTCCGGGTTCTATTTTTAAGAATTTGTCTTTGCAAGATCACAGTTACTTGCGTGTGATGCGATCAAGAAACTAGAGAAGTGTCTGACTGCATTTCTAATGGCCGTGTAATTCCAAAATCTATATTAATCTTTCTAATTTAAGATAAATAATATAATTCAAGAAAAAAAATACAATGTGACAAAGTAATAAAAATTACAACAAAAATAATACGTTAGTCTTAATCACATCAATAAAATAAAATAAAGAAAATGATAAAATTAAAATAAATAATTCTCATCAAAGTCTTTAACTTATTTTGTTTTATTTGAAAAGCGTCTCATATATATATATATATATATATATATATATATATATATATATATATATATATCAATCTAATAGAATCACTAAGAACACAATTTTTTTATTTATAAAAACATACTCATGTATGTATTTGTTGAATTTAATCCATATAAACCATTAAAGGTAAAACATCACAATGCATAGTATTTATGTAGACTAGTGTCCATACAGGTACTATTGTGTCCAAATACTTGATTTTCTATTTTGTTAAAATAGGTTAATCATGAAAAATAATTTTGGTATAATTTTAATTTGAATATAAATAAATTAAATGAAATTGATTAATATATAATTTTGATGTAAAAAACGTAAACACCAATAACTGTTCTATCCAATGGATAAAATTGATTGAAACTACAAAAGTATAGCTAGAAATTAAGTAGGCTATAAATTATAATATTGGCTTTTATATGTATTATGACGAAAACTGGTGGTGCGGGTAGTGATAGGCCTACATTGTCTAGCCCATAAAATTAGTCCAAAACTGGTGGTGCGGGTAGTGATAGGCCTACATAGTCTAGCCCATCCATCCATCCACCTTGGTTCATCTTCTCTATCTCTCAACCAACTCAAATTCCTTTAACCTGTTTTTGTAATAATGGAGAAATCGATTCCAATTCAGTTAGAAAATATCAAATGCGTTAAAAAGAAGAAACCGAGTTTGAGGCGCCTGAAACAGAGACTCAGATTTATCCTCGAAGGTATTATTATTATCATTGTTTCTAATTTAATTTGGTTTATGAATGTGTTGGCTAATGATTGCTAGATTGATTGATGCAGAAGAAGCTGAACGCGTTGCAAAGGAGAAGAGTGCGAGAGAATACGCGGTGTGGGCACGGTTCCAGACGCCTTTAGCTTTAGCCAAGATAAGGAACCGAGTATTTCATTGTAATTATTATTATTATTCACTCTCCTAGTATTTTTTATTTATTTATTGTGCAATGCCTTTTCACTCTTTGATTTATTTATGCATTCAGCAAAGTCAGAAGGTGATTTTCATGAGGAGATACTGATGATGCTTTCATTTGAGGGTTTCGAGACTGTGATGAAATTGAAGACATCACCAAAGGAAATTGCTGAATATATTAATAATATTATATGTATGTAGTTGATTTTTTTGGTTTCAGTTGCGTAATTGAACTACATCCTGAAGGAACTTATGAAGTTGGAAATTGTGATATATCCTACTTAACAGCTTATGCCACAAAGTTTTGCTTATATTTCCATGTTTTTAACCGTGACTAAAGAGCAATTTTTTGTGGTGTATGTTCGGTTATGGCACAACTTGTGCTCAAGGCCAGCCAGTTTTGTAGATATACTTGGCTCTTGGGATTGGGATTTTGTATCGTATTTAAATTTTGGCTTATTAGATGAGGCAGAGTATATCAAATTTATATCACTGCTACATCAAGTTCAAAATTTGAATTTCTAAAATTTTACTTCATGCTTATATGTAAGAAAAGTATCTCATCCTCATATGAGAGTAACTTAAAAAAGCATGATTAGGATTTGGTGACCATGGCCGTAACACATTGTATTATTGTGATTTCAACTGTTGTTGATATAACAATTTTGAAACTGAGATAAAAAATATATACAGAACTATTGTCTAGATAGTTTTTTCTCTCTTTCTGCGTTTGTTTGTCTTGCTTTTAATGGTTGAGTGGTAGTGTAGTTTCATGAAGAAGTAAACTCCAACTCTGAAATTTGCGGCCATCCACAAGTTTCAATTTAGTTAGGATGAAGCATTAAAAGGAAAATGGTATGTATTCAATGAGAATGTATATGCTGAAATATCAGGATTTTGTTATTATCTCCGATATTTTAAATAAAAAAATAAAACTTTTATTTCTCTAATTTATGCATTTTTGTTTGTTTTTTAATTTTTATATAATGGTTGTTGAGATGTAGAAGCTAGGAGAGGTTGTGAATCCAATTGACAAGCATGACTTGTTCTGAAGTGCTTTTCGATGGAGAAGAACATTAGTATATTGCACTTGAGCAAAGGGTACCTAACCATGGCACCATTCTTCTCAGCCCTTGTTACTTTTGTCCAAGGAAAGATACTTGGGAAGAGCTCAAGGAGTTGCCACTGAGTAAGCCTTGGATAACTCAAAAGAACTAGATTATTCTTCTCAATCAAGTCACTCATATTATCAATTTGTGGCAGCAGAGTAAGCCTTGGCTTAAGTATAGGATATTTCATACAATCTCTATGGCAATACGATATAATTTTATGGTTCTTATGTTGTATTGCATTTGTTGTGAACCATCTAATAATTGTATGTCTGATGAAGTTGGATAGGATGAAAGTTAAGAAAGCTGAATGCATCAGTATCTTTATCATGCCCAGTTAACACAGCTTTTAACCTTTGCTCACAGTATACACTCAATTTCTTATGATTTTCTGAAACGAAACTTGCATTTGTGTTCTTGTGAATAAAGATTAAACCGTCCAAAAAATGCAAATTTTTTTATTTTTATTTTATAATTCGAAATACCGAACTTAAATCTAAACTATATGATTTCAACTGAGCAATCATTGGTATTTCAATTGCATAAATGTAGAGAATTCCGAACGAATCTGAGTTTTAAAAAAAGGGAGCATGAGTTTTTTTGTTTTTGGTACATAAAGAAGCAGGAGTTTAATTAGTTATATACAGTTTATAGAAGAGGAACATAAATCTGCCAAACCTTAATATCACAATCCAAACTACCACTATAGACAAGAAAAGATTCTTCAGACTCAAGCACAGCAGTTAGACACTTAATTGGACCTTTATGCCCTTCTAAAACACCCAAACAACAATAGTCTCTATGAACACTATTAGTATTAGTATTATTACCTCTCCAAATTCGAATTGTTTTATCCTCAGAACCACTGCACACCAAATCATAAACCGTAGCTAAACACAATATAGACTTTGTATGACCACGAAGGGCACCCATCACCACCAAATTACCATTTTCACCCTTCTCAGATACCAATATTGATCTATCACAAGCACCAGAATATAAAACAGAACCATCAGTGTTAAGTGCCAATGCATTAATCCCAGAATTGTGTTTCTCCAAAGTATCAACCAACAACAAAGAGTGTTTCTTGTTCTTCTCTTCTTTATCTTTCGTCCAAACCTTAATTTTTTTATCTGTTGATCCAGTGTAAACATACCCATCATTAGAAACTACTATTGCATTCACTGCATCGTCATGTGCGTTGTTCACTGATTCCAAACATGTGAAATCTTTGGTTTTCCAAACCTTGATTGATCTGTCCCACGAAACAGAGTACAACAAGGTTCCGTCTTTTGATAAAGCAAGGGAAGAGACTGTGTCAACGTGGTGAACCCATGTTCGTTTTTTGTTCCTTCG
Source organism: Cicer bijugum (assembly GCA_037974875.1). NCBI lineage: Eukaryota > Viridiplantae > Streptophyta > Magnoliopsida > Fabales > Fabaceae > Cicer > Cicer bijugum. The sequence continues at coordinate 3,220,149 of JBBPBT010000347.1, read as the reverse complement.
AATCTTAACGTGGTTTTTCGGGATTAAGATTTTCGAGAAACGGTCAACGAATGTTGGAAGCGTGGCTAAATGAGTGAACTTGTGTTGTTGTTGTTGCTGCTGTCGTTGAGATTCGTTGTTGTTAATGTTGTTGGTAATGGTGATTTTCCAAACGCGGATTTTGTTGTCTTGGTGAGCGGTGAAAAGCTTGCTTGAATGAATTACTACGGATTTTACGGCACCGTTTCCAGAAACTATTGTGTTATTTGATTGTTGAGGGTGAGAGTGAAAATGAATTCGATTCCATGATGTGATTTCTCTGTTGGATGAACCGGTGTAGAGGAATTTTTCTGAAAGGGTTAAAGAGGAAATGCAAGTGTGGAGTTTGAGAGTTGCGAGACATGTGAAGGTTGAATTATGAAATTGTTGTGAGGTTGAGTTGAGGGAAGGAACTGATGCAAGGCTTTGTTGTGAAGAAAGAGAACGTGTGGTAGTGTGGTTAATAGAGGTACTGAAGGATGTTTCAAATTCCATGACATTCACATGGTATAATTAAGGTTACTAAGTTGAGCAAAAATGGTGTTTATATAAGTGAAATTGAGTTATGCAAATGGAGAAGGAAAAATGATTTATATATATAGCAGTGCAGGCCATTTATATCAAGAGTAAGTACTTGGATTTTATAGTAACAACATCAATATTATTTGGAAACCTGAGACATAAAGAAATCCTAAATAACTCAATGAGAGAAAAAGAAATGTAAATAAAAATCAACATCAATATTGTTGATTTGCAGTTTTAATTAATTTGGACCAATTTAAACATCTAATAATATTTATCACATTAATTTTATCAATATTCTCATTATAGTATTAAAATACTTTATTAAATAAATATTCTGATCAATTGCGAATCGATCCCTTTTAAACCATATTAATTTGAATATAATCTATTTTTTTAAGAAATCATTCAAATTAAATTGAACCCTTAATATTTTAATCATTGATAGGATGATTATTTATCTTATAATTGATTCAAACAACACACAAACAAATAAATGTGAAAACATTCAACTAATCAGACAAATTTTTATCTTTTTTAGATTTAATTGTCTCTACAACAATAACACCATTCGGTTGCCTTAGAGAATTACACATAGTGCCTACAACATGAATTGTTGAGCAAGCATTAAGCAAGATTGATTTAGATATTTCTCTCAAAATGTGGTTATTGATCAGTCGTCGGTGGATAACTCGCAAGTGATTTTTCTTTTTTCCTTTTTTAAATATAATGCTTTCGTTAGTGATGTAGCATATGAGTGTAGAGTGTTAATGGAGAAATAGATTTTTTAACTTTGAATTTTGGTAAATTACTTCGGTAACTTTCATGACTTTAGATTTCTTGTACGTCTAAATGATTGGGGAAGAAAATAGAAAGTGTAAGATTGAGAATGAGGGTATTATTTTTAGCAAAAGCAATAAAGTTGTGGTATATGTGTTCTCTTTCATTTCAATATCTTTTGTTAGGTTTAAAACTTTTCCACACAAATTAAGATCTTGTTTAATTGATGTATGCATATTTACATCAAAGTACATCGTCAATGTAATTTCCACATACATTTTTTAATAGAAACTAAGAAAAGATCAGTGCAGTTAACATTACAAAAGTTAAATGACATACTTAATAAAATGTTAAAAGATTAATCTTTTACAATAATTTAACTTAAAGATTACAGTGACAAATATAACCCTAGCAATACTAACTGGTGGAGAATATGTAATTTCACATATAATAACGTCGGTCATCAAGTTCATTACGTGTTTTTTCTGTAATTTATCCAAAAATTAACTTTGTCACTAGATTGATCACAATATTTCTTCTAATTAATTGATTTACCTAAAATAAAACATCACACAATAAATAAAAAAAGTTAATCAATGTTTTTCTAAGTAACATAAACAATCATTTTACCTATTCTTCAAAAGTAAGTTATAACTATAAGTAACATAAACAAGATCATTTTTCTAAAAGGGAAATAATTAGTATTTAATGTTCTAATCAATTTCTTTTTTTGTATGGTTGCATTAAAAAAACACTACAATTTTTCGTGACCAAAAGAAGAATCTTTCTCCACAAAAACACTCCCGTTGTAACGTGTAAAGAGTGGCCCGAGCCACCTTTGTCTCATTCAAAATATCATATAGTTACAATTACAAATATTTTCATCGATGTCATATATGCAAAAGATCTAAAAAAGAATCTTCGTAAAATAAATAGCAAACGTTTTTAAGGTGACTAAAAAGACTAAAATTATTACAGTTAGATTGTACAAAAAATCGTCCAAGTGGATAGATTGTGCAGTAGCATGGGAGCCCGTTAGTTAATATCATGTTTTATATATAGTAGTAGCTGGTGGTGGTGTGGAGCAATCATGTAATAATTATCAATCACACGGATTCGTCGATATGATCAAATTATATGAAAGGAACGTACCAACAGTGCCATTAAATTAACTGTCGGTTATCTATATCATATGGATACAGACTCATCCGTTTGTTCACGATAGCAACCTTATACAAATATTAGTATAGTTAGTTATTTATGTTTTGGGAGTCTGAGGTGCGGGAGAACAACAATTGGATTAAATATTTTAAGATTTGAATGTAAAAATTTTTAAGTATTATATATATATATATATATATATATTATAAATCTTATATATTTAACGTTTCATTTATTATAGTCAATATAAAATTTAATCATTTATATGTGATATTTAATGATATCCCATGTAAGTACAAGTCTCTCACATTTTAGTATTTGACTTCAAATAAAATTTACTAGTATGATGAAGGAAAACATTCTTCTATAAATTATTTGGATCGGTGTAAATTTGGTAGAATGTCTTTCTTTGGTGTAACTACCCAAAAAAAATTGTAATGGATTAGAGTGCTTTTTGTACTTTTTTTTTAATAAATTTTGATTATAAAAAAAAAAGGAAATTACCTCTAATCTTCGTTGTCAATAAGACTTTCGCTATAAGGATCAAACATCATAATTTACTTTCATTCCTTCTATTAAGTTGAATTATGACTCTGATATCACTTATTGGAAAGTCTAGAGGCGTTAGACGGAAACAACATATCAAATGCTTCAGGATTTATAAGAGATTTTGACACCGCATTTTTACTCAAAACCTTAAGATCGATATTAAGTAAATGTGTTATAACTTTTATATATGAAATATTTAACTCATTTATTGTTGTTAAATTTAAGGGTGAGTTGTTAAATCTCACATTAATTATAAATGAGTTAAATATTGAATATATATAAAAAATATAAGTTATATACACAATAACTTAAAAATTTGGACGAAGATGTAGTGGTAAAATCTGATGCTGATTTTTTAGCATTTGGCCCCAATAAATAGGCATTGGCTATGCAGAGCAGTTAGGAAAAATAATCTATATTTAATTGATTGGTAAAAAAAATTGTATAAGTCACTTTGTTTTTTTTTTCCAAGTTTCTTCCCTTTTTAAAAATAGTCTAAAAATTAAGCAATGTTTTTTCAAAAGTCATTTATATAAGTGTTGTCTATTATCTATGATAATATTTTTCTCACGTTTTAGACACATTATTCATACATATTGCTTAGACTACTAAAATAGGGGATAACTATTTGCACACTTGAACTTATTGATTTTGACAGTCGAATCTTAAAATAATGATAAAAATTATCTAATTAAAGATTGTTGGATAAAAATGTTATATAATACATGTAAATATTTATATATAATAATGCGTGGAATTTAGATCCATCTATGTGCCTCGTTTTCTTACCTTTTTTTACTCAAATAACTGCATTGCATTTTATTCATAATAATAGAGGTAATACAATCAAACATATAATTAAAGTTATTGAAAGAAGCATAGGAAATATATAATCTAATTAACTAAAATGTGAGCACTACCATATGGTAATGGTAATAACATATCACATATAATTAGACAATTATTGGCGCATTTTATTAGCGCATTTTTTTGGAGCAGACCACGACACTCTCTATATTTTTTATATTTTTTAATTTCTTTTATATATATATATATATATATAATAATTAATAATATATTATGAAAATACTAATGATAAATTATTAAAATATCATTCAACTATGTGATACAACAATTTATATATACATAAATTATGTAATATAGAAAAATAAACTAACTAATCTCGAATCAACAAACTCTAACACCTTAATTAGCAACTCAACTATTAACAATTTTCATGTTAATGATTGATATATGATATAGTGTGATACTATTTTTTAATTGTATATTGTTTTAATTAATATGTGTATTTTTTTAGAAGTGACACGATATTTAAATATAAAAAAAAAATTGATGTATTTTTTCAAGAAATTTTTTTTTTTTGACAAAGATGAAAATTATAAAATAGATATATTTTATTTGATTGAATTGTGTGATTTGTGAAAATTGTGACTTGTGAAAATTGTATGACTTGTTAAAATTGAAATTCTAATTTTTTTCAACTTGTCTACTATGTATGAATTGTGTGATACTCTAAAAAAATGAATTTTAAAAATTTCAATTATAATATTTTTAGCTAATATTTATCACTCTCCAATTCTCCAAAATATTTTATACAAAATACGTCAGCGTGTCCTAGTATCTTTATTCAATTTCCCTTTTCATTCAGAGGAAGACTTTCATATTCAAAGTGCATGTGATACATTTTGGATAAACCACAAAATAGTGAAAAAACAAAAACTAAGTGCATTGTCAACTGTGATTTTTTTTCAATTATTATTAGTCATGTTAGTATTACTCAAAAAATTTCTATATAGTACTCTCTTTTCTAAGAGTAAATAATTTATTCAAAAAAAACAATTTTTTCTCAACACGAACCATATACAAAATTAAATATTTTTTAATTATATATAATTTAATTAAGAAGAGTTCTATTTTTTAATTGAAAATTAATATGTTTTGATATTATTAAATTAAATTTTTAATAGTTTAATGACATATCATTTAAGATTAAATTTAACTATATTTTAAATTTATACCACTAAATTTTAAAGTTTTACATTTTTGTTCTATTTTAAAATAATTAATATTTATTTATTTAAATTATATAAAAAAATAATTAAGTTTCTTTTTTTCTACTATTCTTCACCTTCTCTATCCTCTATTATATATCGTTTATCTTGTAGTTCATTAATAATCAAGCATTATATATCGTTTATCTTTTAGTTCATTAATAATCAAAGATGAATCTGGTAACGGCGACACGACGATGACGGTGTATATAGTTGACGATACCAAGACAACATTGACACAAATACGAGCAAATTGAGATTGAGATAGAGATCTTCTCACGGTGGTAGAAGAACAGTAAAGAATTCTTCTCACGATGATAGAAGTACCACAGACGAGAACAATTTGCTTTGGTAGTGGAGCGGTTTCGCGAGTGATGGAAGCAGGCATGAACTTATAATTGATAATGATTTTAAATTTTAATTAAAATAAAAGAAAAATAATAATTTATTAAATTTAAAGAATTAAATTGAAAAATAAAAATAACAGACAAATAATTTGTTTGATTTAATATATAATATATAGATGTTCCAATGCATTTTTTTTTAAATTATCATATAAATTGTCTTTGATTAAGTCAATCTGTTTTTATTTTATATTTATCAATGTAAATAGTAAATTAAATTTTGATAATAATAATAATAATAGTAATAATGATAAAATCTACTTAGAAGAAGCAAGCACCTCCTCCCTGCGTCAGTCACTCTCATTTCTCATTGCTATCTCAGCTTCCCCTCCCACTCTCGGAAAACCATCCACCCCATAGTAAAAAAAGGTAACTTTATTACTATTTTTTTTTTGTTTCACTTTACTTTAATTTTTTTGTCTAATGGATTTTAATCTTTATTTTTGAATTCAAATAGTTCTATCTTAAAGAAAAAAATAATTTGAGATAACTATGTAAGTTTAATGTAGTTTGCCCCTTTTTATTTCTAACTTAACACAAGAAGAGATTTTTTAAAAGAAATATAAAATCTAAACTTGTTCATGGAAAAAACTACACATTTAAACAAATAGTATTACTTTTCTCCATACTAAATTGCATTACTCTTTCTTTAATTTTGCATTTTTTATAGAGTTATAAACATTATATATATATATATATATATATATATATATATAT
>JBBPBT010000347.1:3189981-3206746 GCA_037974875.1 Cicer bijugum | reverse complement strand
TTTCTTTTATTTTCCGAACTTACTTCTCTTCTATTAATTTTACTTTTCAATATTTCTTATTTTTAAACTACAAATATATCTAAATAAGATGCGTTAAGATTAACTTCATTGATGATATTATATAACTTTTGACACATTTGGATGTCATAAGAAATTATTGTTGATTAATATAAAAATTTCTATATATGATTCATATGCTACTAATTTTTAATCAAACAATTGATTTTAAATAATATTTATTTGGTATGAAGTTATTGAATAGATATAACCATTAGTATAACTCCTCTATTATATTTTTATCTGTGCTCTATTATACTGCCTTCTTTAAAAAAGTTTGTTGTAATATTACATTGATTGACAATTAGTATTGTGTTTTACAGGTTTATCTATTGGGGTGTGGGGGAAGTTAGTTCATATTTTCAATAGAGTATTTTATTATGAATCATAGAAAAAAATATATAATAGAATTACAGATGTGTATTTAAAACAATAATTAATGTCATTGAAATTTTGAAAAGGGTCTTATTAGAGATATTTATTTTAATATAAAAAAAAAAATTAGTCCATCACTTCTTCATCCATCGGAAAGGATGGTTTAGGGTATTTTATGGATCAAAAATTACCCTTCTTTGTCTTTTTATTTTTATTTAAATAAGGAATTTCTACACACATATTTAGTTTTCTTTCATATTTTATCTATAAATTCTAATAAACATAAAATTTGTGTTTGTTTTTCGTTTTAATTTTATGTTTGATTTTATGTTTTCGTGCGTTGTTATGACAACTAAAGGTAGTTGTCACCGTTGTTAACATTCTCTACACTCATCATAAAACTAAAATAGTAATGGTTAATTTGTATAAATCAAAAATTACATATAGTTGAGTTGAGTTTGAAATTGAAAAATATTCAATAAAATGATAAATATAAAGAATGTAGAATCTAAGTCTAAATATTTATGTTGAACTTGAAGTATACGATCCGGATTTTAGCTGAATTTAGTGTGTTGGAAAATTGCTGGACTTTTAACTCAATGTTTAAAGGAAGAAAATGTAAAAAAGTTCTCTCAATTAGGATGACTAATATGGTTTATTATTTGGGAGGGCAGAGGAAAAATTTGTATTTTCAAATTGGTGGAATAACTCATTATCATGTTTTTCATGTGTGTTTGAAATTATTTGTGTTTTGAGTACCATTTATACTTATAATAATATTATTTATTTATTAAAAAAAAAACTTTTTTTTTTATCTTTATAAAGGTGTCATGTTTTATTATTAATGAAATTTTTTTGTAAATATATTACATATCATATTATATATTATTTAACTATTTTATTTTCATGTCAATACATTTTATTGTGGTTTAATCTCAAATAAGTTTTATGATTAAAAAATTTAACTTTTTAGATTGTATTTATCTATATTTTTTTTTATTGGTTTTCTCTATCCAAAATAATTTTAATTAAAGTACGACAAACATTAAATACAGAAATTTCTTATAATAAAAATTCAAATATAAATGTATCATGTGGTTTTAAACTTTTGTTAGATCTAAGGCTGTTGATTAATCCTTCTCTTAATTCATTTTAGATGAGATTGATTATTATAAAAAAATTATTTTATAAATAAATTAATTAATTAAAAAAACGGAAAAGAATTATGTTTAATCAACCAACTGGACAACTCTAAGTTAAAAAGTTTTATGCATTCTTACTACACCAGCCACCACAGAATTTGCCTATCCATTTTGTTGGAGACCATTGAGGAATAGGACACGTTAGGTCATAGGATTTCTCTCTAATTTTTGGGTGCCATTCTTTGACTTCTTATTATTTTAAATTTGAATGTTGAAATTACAAATCATATCCAGATGGACCTCGAAGCTTCTAAGAGCATCTCCAACGGGAGGTAAATGAGTTCGTCCGCCAGCGTGTAATTACTTAACTTCTAGTTTTTTGTGGGTTCACCGTTGGAGTTGTGTCAAGGTGTCATCACGGTACTCTCAGGAAGGAACGGTGCTTCTTAACTTTTATTAATATATTAATAATAATAAATTTATCATTTTTTATTAATTTATAGCCGTTAACTTCTTTTTAATTTATTAAATAATAATAATTTTGTAACCACTTGCTATTTTTTAGAAGTTTAGTAAAGCTTTTATCAACGGTACTTTTTGATTATTGTTATAACAATTTAAGTTCAATTTTATTTTAATTTTAAATTAAAATAATATATAATAATATTAATTAGAATATTTAAATTAATATTTTAAGTTATATTAAAATTAAATATAAATTAAATATTAATATATAAATTAAAATAATGAAATATAATATGATAAATTGTACTAGTAAATTGATTTAAGGTGATGTGACATACTAGAACCTATTTAAATGGAGTTCACAGTTGGAGTAAAAATTAAATGAGTTCCTTCAAAATGATGTGGCACAGTGGACCCCATCTAAGGAACCCATCTTGAGTTCACCGTTGGAGATGCTCTAATCCAAGAGAGGCCTTTGAAGTTTGAACACAAAATTTGGAGAGCGTAAAAACACGGTAGATAAAGTGGTTGACCTTAGTCTAAAACTCTAATATGTTTTTTCTGATTAATAAAATAAATTTGTTCAAATAAACTTCTCAATAGAAGGTTCCATCTACTCTATAGACGTCTTTGTTGAACAGTAATAATAATTAAAATATAAATAGAAGCGATTCTTAATCACGTGCCAAAATTCACGCGCCATCGTAACTACTTAGCTCATGCATTTGAAAATAGTTGATTTTATTTTATTATATTTTATATAATATAATTGCCAATCATGACTATATAAGCGTTGATAATTAATCGGTAATCCATCAATTCAATTCCCTATACAAAGTGATATATTTTGGTGGAACAAAGAAGGATTAAGAAAGAAGTAGAGATCGATCGATCAAGCTAGAATGGAACATGGGAACGTGTACAACTCATATGGAACTTCTTGGGCAGATCAGTGGGACAATGGCCCAGACCCTATTATGGTTGGTTCCAACAACAAGAGCAACACAACAAAGTACAAGGAGAAGTTTGGAGAAGGTTTAGGTAAGACCAAAGGAGCGGCATCCACTGGCATCAAGAAGTTAAAGGATGGTACCTCCGTTGGTCTTCACTGGATCAAAACCAAGTATTCCAAAGCCACCCACAAACATTGATTCAAAGTTTGAAATATAATTAACGTCTTTTGTGTAGATTAATTGGTTGAAAACTATTATCTATATTTTTTTTTAAAATTTCCTTTTGAATTCATTTAATTTATTCTGGATGTACATTCTTGTTCTATATACATGTTCATTCTTGTTCTATATTAGTTTCCACGTTTTTTTTATGTGAATTATGTTCACCTCGGTATAATATATACAGTATAGTTCTGGTATACATATGTGATTGAATTAACCAATACAAAATGTCTTATTTTTTGTGGTCAACTTTTCCTAATCTAAGGATTTCTTGTATATTTAAACAAATTACACTTCTGTTAGTGATTTTCATAATAATAAAAGATTTATACTAAATTAATAAGCATTGGGTGAGATTTTTCAATCCTTGAACAAAAAAACTATAAGCGTTCCTCTTAGCAAAGCGCCTAAGGGAAAACCACAAGCACCTAAATTTGAAAAAAAAGTCAAGACCAAGTCAAAAACTTAATTAAATGCGTATACGAAATCAAAATAACAGTCATTTACCACCACCATAACCATAACCATAACCATCACCTTTTTTTTTTTTTTGAATGGAATAAGGTTTGCCTCAGCGCAAAAAATAAACTACAATGCTACTAAGCAACCCCCGATTAGCATCAGCAGATAACAACAAAATATTGATGAGCTTTTATGATACAGTTATAAATTTAAGAGTTTTCTACATTTGTTTACTAACTAAATAAATTAATGAGTATTTATATAAATTAAATAATTATTTAATGACTTTAATATTTTAAGAAAGATTATTTTATAAAAAAATATCATTTTATTTTTTATAAGTATCAATCATATTAATTTTTAACATTTTATTACAAAAAAATTACTCAATATTCACTATTATATATAAGTAATACAAATTTAAAAAAAAATAAATTTTATTTTGTAGATACTTTTAATTAATAATTTTTAATTATTATAATTATATAAATGATAAAAAATAATTATTTTTTAAAATTCTTTTAATTATTAATTTATTGATCAAATTTATCAATAAACATCAAATATTTCGTAAAAAAATCATTGATTGTATTTATTTTATAAATATTTTCAATTAAAAAAAGAATAAAAGAATAAAAACTGTTTTTCTTAGGGAGGGAGGACATAAATATAAAATAACTAAATTTGAGCCCCTCCCTAGACCAATTAATTGCCTAATATAGGTACGACACACTTTAATATTCCAATCAAGCTCAATTAATTGCATAACGTAGTCTTTTTTTTTTCTTTCTTTTTTTACCGCTAACTATCGAAAAAGAGAGAGAAAAGAAAATGAGGAAGGAAAAAGAGGCGTGTAAGAGAAGAAGCATACCTTATTAGCTAAGCTGGGTAAATAATTTCAGCAACTCGTACTGTGAGATTTGATCTCCATTAAATTAAGAATAGATTAGAGAGAAAGAGACAGTAAAAAATGGATATTCCGATCCCGGCTCGACAGTTATTCATTAACGGAGACTGGAAATCTCCCATCCTCAACAAACGGATTCCCGTCATCAACCCTTCCACCCAACACATCATCGGTCTTTCCTCTTCTCCATTTTTAGTAGTTCCGTCTTTTTTTTTAATAACACCGTTAGATTTGATGAATCATCTCAAAATCTCAATTGTTGTTTACTTTATTCAATTCAGGTGATATCCCGGCGGCTACTAAGGAAGATGTAGATGCTGCCGTTGCCGCCGCCAAAACTGCTCTCTCTCGCAACAAAGGTGCAGATTGGGCTTCCGCTTCTGGCGCTGTTCGAGCTCGCTATCTACGCGCCATCGCCGCCAAGGTTATCGAGAAAAAGACTGTGCTCGCTAAACTTGAAGCCGTTGATTGTGGAAAACCACTCGATGAAGCCGCGTGGGACATTGTAAGAGCCATTAGTTAGTTGTAACTAACTCTACTGTTTACGCTTTCACGTTGCTAAATGAAAACGGTTACTTTTATTCTGTGTAGGATGATGTTGCTGGTTGTTTTGAGTTTTATGCTGATCTTGCTGAAAAATTGGATGCAAAGCAAAAGGCTCCTGTGTCTCTTCCCATGGATACTTTCAAGAGTTATGTCCTTAGGGAGCCTATTGGTGTTGTTGGATTAATAACTCCATGGTAGTATTTGTTTGCTTCTTTCTTCATTTGCTAATTGCATTTGTATTCATTTAATTCTTATTTAACCTTTTTTTGGTACCTGATTAGGAACTATTTTGACTTCAATCTGGTCAATTCAGTCAAATCTTGCCCGTTTGATCGAGATGCAATGCAACCATAGTTCAATGGCATGAGATTTGATTGGAAGGACTGGATTGCTGATTTTGTGCTTGTTATCTTTTGTTTTATGGAATTTCCAGATTTGATATGGCAATGCAACCATAGGTCCCGTATGTGTGCAGATGGTTGTGTTTGCTTACTGTAATAATGCTGTCGATTGCTAGTTGAGTGTTGTTTAATGCTTAATCAAATGTTGTTTTAGGAATTATCCTCTGTTAATGGCGACGTGGAAAGTTGCTCCTGCTCTTGCTGCTGGCTGTGCTGCAATATTGAAGCCATCTGAGTTGGCATCTTTGTATGTTATGTTCTCATCAACTCTTACAGTCTTATTTCTTTGTTTTTTTTTCCCTCATGCTGTGTTTTTTTACAATTTTAGAACCTGCTTGGAGCTGGGTGAAATATGCAAAGAAGTGGACCTTCCTCCGGGTGTATTAAATATTCTCACTGGATTAGGGCATGAAGCTGGTGCTCCTTTGGCATCTCATCCTGATGTTGACAAGGTTCAATTGTCTTTAGTTTTTAATACATTTCGAGATATACAGGGTTGAATCTTGCTCTATGCCCCGCATTCATTTTTCTATAATATCTTTAATTTTGCAAAGCTACTATGATCTAGTGACCAACATTTGATACTTCTAATAGATTGCCTTTACTGGAAGCTCTGCAACTGGGAGCAAAATTATGACAGCTGCAGCTCAGCTGGTCAAGGTATTTTTAAGCAGCATTTTCTGCAAACTATGTACAGTTCATATTTCTTTCTGTTTTAATGAAATGAAAAACACATACTGCAACACACTCAGAAAGAGTTTGGAACCTTTTTTGCCCATTCATATTTGCATTTTATATTTTTCACGAGTACCTGTAATATCAAATTTGTGGTTTCTTGGCAGCCTGTTTCTCTAGAGCTTGGTGGAAAAAGCCCATTAATTGTTTTTGAGGATGTTGACCTCGATAAGGGTTAGTTCCTTCTCCAGTATAACTATTTAGTTATGGACATCGTACATTTTCTTGATTTGTGGTGTTGTGTTTCCTAGAAAATTGATTGAGGATGAGTGAACTTTATTGATTACCTATTGCATAATCTGACCCCCTTTTTCTTATGATTAAAAGCTGCTGAATGGGCCATCTTTGGCTGCTTCTGGACAAATGGTCAGATATGCAGTGCAACTTCCCGTCTTATTGTACATGTAAGTATAATAGATAGATTCAACTCCTTCCATAAACATTTGTGCTAGCTCATAAAACTAGTAATTGTAACTTCCATTTACGTTTTTTCTTTTGTCTGCATATATATATGGGACTGATCATGTTAAAATTGTGCTAGAACTTTGTCGGACAACTTGGTAGGGATTCTTTCGGCATTCATCTGCGAAAACTGATAACCTATGATACTCTTATCATTTCAGGAAAGTATAGCTACAGAATTTTTGAATAGGATGGTGAAATGGATCAAAAACATCAAAATTTCAGATCCCTTGGAAGAAGGTTGCAGGCTAGGACCTGTTGTTAGCGAAGGACAGGTATATTTTCATTTCTCATTTCTGTATATGCTATATATTTATTTAACTTATCTTCTTCCTTCTGTAAAGTAAAGGATGAGATGCTTTTGTATGTTCAAATTGCTTATTCAATATTCAATGAAAAATGTATCGTTAAATGTATATCATTAAGAAATATATCAAGTTGCTTGTAGTATGGACCAATGCAAAGCTTCCTGAGAAGCATTATTTGCTTGTTGGTTGGTTTTATATATGACAACGAATAAGGAACCTTCCTTTGATCATTGTATATGTTCACATAATGTAGCTTCCTTTCTGGTCGGACAACCATAATCAGTTAAGTGATAGTATGATACTATGCATATTGGTGTTGAACAATGATTATGTGATATTTATATGGTTCAGTATGAAAAAATATTGAAGTTTATCTCGAATGCTAAGAGTGAGGGTGCAACCATTTTGACTGGTGGGTCTCGACCAGAGGTATGATTATGCTTTCCGTGCAAGTGTGTTCAGTTACGTATTTCTGCAATTGCCATGAGAATTGTTTTTTTTTTCTTTCAATGGCAGCATCTAAAGAAAGGATTCTTTGTTGAACCAACCATTATCACTGATGTGACTACTTCCATGCAAATTTGGAAAGAAGAAGTGTTTGGACCTGTTCTCTGTGTAAAAACATTTAGCACTGAGGAAGAAGCTATTGATCTAGCAAATGACACAATGTGAGTTGATGACTTTATGTGAACTAACATTAACTTCATCTGTATACAGTTTTTCCTTCATTTGTGGATTGGTATCTAAGTTATATAATCTGGTCCTCCACAGATATGGCTTAGGGGCTGCTGTAATATCAAATGATCTAGAAAGATGTGAGCGCATTACTAAGGTGAGACTGATCATAGGTTATCACAGAAAATGATTAAATAATTGGATTGGTGTTGCAACTAAATAGTTTGTATTGCTCCAATGCAGGCTTTTAAGGCTGGAATCGTATGGATCAATTGCTCTCAACCATGCTTCACTCAAGCCCCATGGGGAGGCATTAAACGTAGTGGTTTTGGCCGTGAACTGGGAGAATGGTATGGCTCTATTTACTACATTAGCAATTGTGGAAGTCTTCTAAAATGCATTTTATTTATTTCTTATTTTTCTCTGGATAGAGAGGTGATTACAACTTAATATGTAAAAGAAACACACAATTATAAGGTGAAGTCTATGGATTGTTGAATGCCCTTGTACCATTCCCAGTTGACAGTGTATTGATCATCTGATCCTGTACAACTAAATTTAATCTAACAGCCAATAAAGCTATGAACAGATCATGACACTGGTGCAACCGTTACACTGTAAAACTGTAGTACTTATAAATGATTGGGATTGTTGTGCTTCGGCACATTAAAATTAATAAATAGTCCCTTTTGTTCACAGTGAAGAATAATAAAACAATGCTAGGTCCCCTTAGTGGTATGCTGGTTGGGCGACTTCACCCCAATTTGCATGTTTCTATTGTCTGAAACTGGTATAAAGGGAGAATTGGATTGCGGAGACAAAGAACTCTGTTACACTATTGCTATAGAGACTACATACCTCAACCTCTACTATTGTCAGATCTGGTGTGAGAAATAAACAAGTTGGCTAAACCTATCTTATTTGAGCTTATGTCTGATTTTTTTTAATAATGTTTTTTTCAGGGGACTTGACAATTACTTGAGCGTGAAACAAGTGACTCAGTATATCTCTGAGGAACCATGGGGCTGGTACCAACCTCCTGCAAAACTGTGATAGGTATCTAAAAAATGACATCGAATAAGGGTTGGGTAATACCAAAGTGTGACTATGATTCTGAGGTGGAGAGACATACAAATAATGTCTTTGTAAAACAGTGGAATTGGCTGCACTCGAGTTTATGCTGGTAGTGTTTTCATTGATTTGCTTTTATCGCTGGCCTAACCATCATGGCTCAATTTTCGAACGCTATAATGACAGACTTCTCTCACTTGATTTGGTTTTAAATAAACATAGGAAACTCATTTTGCAGCTGATCGTCCTAGTGTGTTTGCAGGGACAAAAAGTCATTTTGAATTGCTTAAACTTATAACATTGGTTTAATTTTAAAAAATGAGTTAAATGTTAAATAAATTTAATTTTGAATACAATAATATAAAAATAAGTTAAACAGTAAATTTCATACTAAAATCATGTTTGAAAGATAAAACTACAAATCAGTTACAAATTGGAAACCGTTCTAGATGCAAAAATAATTATATAAAACACACCAAATATGTTTAAATTAACTTTTATGTTTCTAGAACTAATATCGACTTGCTTTGCAGTTTGTCCTTTGTAAAATCCCTGTTTCTTTAATGTTAATCTTTGCAATGTTACTTCAATTTTTGTCTTATTTTTTTTTTTTTAATGTTCTTTTCTAAATTGAAAAAAAAAATCTATTTTCTCTTTTTCCAAACAATAAATAGATGTTACATGTGCAGCTTGAAGAATATTAACCAAACATTGTATACATAAAAATTAATTTGAATGACAATAATCTATCGAAGAGCTTGGAGCATTGATGGATCTCCAGCTAAGTCACAGAGAGGGTGTAGGTTAGCATTTTTTATAATTTTATGAGAGAAAGAATTGTAGGTTTATACATATATTGGATAGGTTACATTATTGTTAGACTATGACATAGTGAATATATTATGGTAAATTATTTTTGTAGATGTAAGTAGAACCACCTTAAGTCTTTGTGTGCTCTTTTATTCTCTCTATGGTGTGGTTATGTATGTTCATCTAAAAATATTTCGACGTGTGGATTATTGGTTGGTCTGTGTGAGCTTTTCCAACAGTAGTATCAAAGTCAATAGTTTCAAGAGACCAACTCAGCCATTATAAATGATACCAGACGACAGATGCAGACGATAATTGAAGTACGATGAAAATGATGGTTGAATCATATGGACATCCTTGTATCCAAAAAATTCACAACTATACAGATGTCCAAAGGTGTGACATGTTGGTTATTCTTAAAGGCTGTACAAGTACATTGAAGTGTCACTGTTCAATACTTGTAGAATGATGAAATTAGAGTAATTTCTGTAAACACAGTCAAGTTTGTTAAAATAAGCTTGTAAGGTGTACAAGCAAAGGCAGTCTTGCATGAAACAAAAAGAGAAAAACTACATAAGGCAAGAAATGAGAAGGGTAGACAGTGATAGCAGTAATGAAGAAAAAAAATTAGATAGTTTACGAAATTTGAAAATTATAATTGAGGAATAGATTGTTAGAAAATCAAATATAATTTTCAAATATTAAAGCATGGTGGTGAAAATTTAAAAGATGCAGTCTAAAAAATGAATAGTATCTAGAATCTTGGAGTGATGTTGAACTACATTCAACCTTTGCATATTCTTTTACTCTATTTGTGGTATGATGTATATGATAATGAAATATCGTTGAACGTGTGGGTGTTAATTGTCAGCATGTGCGGGCTTTCCTCAATAGAGAATTAACGACAAAAATAATACAAGGATAATATCAATACAAAATTTGGTGACAAAACTAACTATTTGATCAATTAAAACAAACTCATTCTTAAATTAACAGTTGTAGACGGGATAGCCCATATGTTTCCCTTTACATAGGGGGTTGCAACTCTCGTAAACAGGTGTGATAAAGAACTTCCAAGTAAGGCCTAATCTGATAATAGGCCAAGCGGTTAAAAATCCGTAAATGGTAGCCTCTAATTTGGCACATCTAGAATGCATCTTACAATGGATTATCTCGTTTTAGAAAGAAAAAAAAAAAACAATTTTATTTGACTTTGTCAGTTATAAATTACAAAACTTGCGTTTGCCTTTTCCCAGCAACCTCATTGTACCAAGATTTCCATGCTTCCATGTAATGAGAGTAAAGATCTTTCAAAGCTGCATCAAAAGTAAATCATAACAGATCAGTTGAATTTTCAATAACAGATTTCAGTAATCAATCCACTGAATAAAGTTTAAACATATTAAATCTGCTCAACTAATGAATAGTATCAAAAGAAAACTACCACTTAGTGCGAAAAAGTACAATGAATGAATAACCAGTCACAAAAAATAAGTCATTTATAACTGTTCTGCAAAAAGATGAAAGTACTTAATTAATTGCCTTGGTTTTGATATTGAGGGCAATGTGCAGTTGCGAGACTCTCCCAATCATGCGCCTGCTTCACTTTGCTATTCTCAGAGTTTCCAGCTTTGGATACAAAGGCTGGAGCAAAAGGACCAAATTGATAGTTGCTTGAAGCCTGTTTTATGCCTTGTTTCATATTGCTTTTATCTTCCTGGCATAACCCACTATCATTTTCCTGTGTCTTTTGCTTCTTAATGTTCTGGCTGAAGTCCCCACTCATGAAAAAATCAGTTCTATTACTCCTCGTAAAGCTGATGTTTGTGACATCATTTCCAAATGCCCTTTTCCTAGACTCATTTTGATTTGAATTGTAAATTGACTCATTCCATGTCTTCCCTTTTAAGCCAAGCCACCTGAACGCTGGTTTTCTTGTATCTGTGGTATGGGTCTGCATCAATTTGTAACATCAAAATATGCATAATCCAAATTTGCAGTGACAACAAATAATAAAATGAACAAATAAACAAACAAATAAAGGAATATCACCTTTTCAATAAGGTTCATGGAGGTTAGCACATTTGCAATATCATATAGGCGTCTAACTTTTGCTGAAATGCCAAATGTAGAGTGTAAATGAAAAGAATCAACATAACAAACACTGAACAACTGAGTAAAACCATTCTATCACTTACTTCTCATTGTTGATGAATTATATGCATCTCCCAGTAACAACCTTGCTGCATCATCAAGGGATATCATTTCCACCTATAGAGTAGAATGATAATTGTTAATAAACATTTTTATGATATCAGCTATATTGATAATCAAGACATAAATCAACTAAGTATGTACAAGAAACTTGGCAATTCTTACATTAGAGCAGACAAAGAGCTTGACAAAATTCTGAGTAAGCAGCGCCAAAGATTTTTCCCTTCTATCTGCAAAACATTGGAGTAGAAGAGTGAGCACCAAATTGATGACACAGCATTTGTTTTACATTTATGTAAACAGCATGTGCGGGGGTTTTTTAAATAAAAAAGTTCAGGACCACTTTAGGCCGACATCAAGGTTTATGATATCTAAAGAACCATAAGATTACTGCAAATGATTGTGTCTGCCATATTTTGATCACAATTCTCTACAATATTAAAATGATGTGACTGCAAATTTAAAATTTTGAGCACCGCTGCCTCAACAATGACAACTTGTGTCAAGTCTTAGTCAATCTACTCCTAATTTACTATGCAAGTGTCTACTTTTGTTGTTATGAAAAAAAATGTTTACAAATATAAACAAATGTATGAATTGTAAAATTCAATAAGAGATAGTATCATGACTACACTAGTTATAACTTATAAGTGAGTTATCTTTTTTAAATAAGAGATTAATGAGTGTGCATAATCAATGTATAAATATTTTACACTAATAATCAATCACAATCTTCATGGTGTGGTTATTGTCTCAAATAGTTACAAAAATATAATAACATATCAACATAAATTACATTCAATTTAAAATTAGTTTACATTAACCATAATTAGTCTAATTTCTCTTTAAATTATTATTTGTAGTCACAAACTATACCTTATAATTTTAAATACTTGTCAGCAAAAAACTATATGTATTTATTTACTACAATTGGACAAAATACATTAACTTTTCCCCCTAATATTGTGTCACTTCCTAACCCTAGCAGTATAATATACCAGAACAAAACACAGGTTCATACATGTCTTATTACATTTATATAAATAATAATAATAATAAATAATAATAATAATAATAATAATATAAAATGGGTAAAAAATGCTTTTAATAAAGTTACCATTTTTCAGAGATCTGGGAACAGTAGAATTAGGGTTCAGGCTGTCGCTCTGACTGCCAGTGGGTTGGGATAATGATTCTTCTTCATCCTCCTCGTCTGATACCTAACCACAATGTTAACTAATATCAAAAACCTAATAAACCAACTATACTTCAACCAAAAAAAAAAAAAAATCAAAAAGATAAACTAGGGTTCGTAAAGAAAAAGCCAACCTTTGCATCTTCATTGCCCCCTTCATTACCACCTTCCTGGGAATTAAGGTTATTCCATAAACCCTCTTCCTACAAAACACAATTACAAAATCAAAAACAATTCCCAAAAATTTGAAAATTTAAACTACCAAACGAATCGAATCGAAATTACCTTGAGCTCCTGTAAAGCAACAGGAATTGCCGCAAAACCTTTCCAGGTATATTGATTCTTGGCCTTTCTTGCAAGAACCTAAAAAAAACACAAATAAAAACCAATAAGTCCGAGAATAAAAAAATAAAAAATAAAATGGAAACATAAGTGAACAAAGATTAAGGTTAAAAAGAAACGACAAAACTAACCCCGATGCTCTCTAAGACGTTGACTATATCGTAGATCCGTCTTCTTTCAACACCTAAAGAGTAAAGCAACAACTATTAGATCCACTCTCAATTAAAAAAATAATTTTTTTTTTGATAAATAAATCATTCAATTAGAAAAAAAAAAAGTGTGTATCGTATTTAGTACCTAGTCGGGTGGCGGCATCGTCGAGACCGATTAAGTGAACGTTGTCTCGATTGTACAAGCTCAAGAAACTGCAATCGGAAAATTGAATGAATAAAATAATGAATTGAATTTGTTAATAAATAGAGAGAGAGAGAGAGAGAGAGATGATTACTTGGTGCATAAGAGGCCGAGGGATTTTTGTTTACGGTTGTAAGTGTGGTGTCTGGAAGAGGGAGGATCTGAAGAGGAAGCCATGGGATCTGAAAATTGGAGGGAAGAGAATGGATAAAAAGAAGAGAGCGGAGAGGGACGATGTTGTTGTAGGGGAAAACGACAGAGCCGTTAAGAATTGATTTAAGATTATAAGTAGAGAGGGAGGGAGGGAGGGAGGGAGGGTGTATATGTGGCGGGCCAGAAATTTGAAATGTTGTGGAAGCGAGCGTTTTTTTTTTGATCCAAAATGGGTTTCGTGTTTCAGGTTGCAACTTGGAGGGAGGACGAATCTTTTTTAATATTCATTTATCACTTTTAATCTTTCACTTAAGCGGGAATTTCTTTCATTTACCGTCGCTTACCACGCGCCATCACTCTTAAGTCTTAATCTTATTAGGGTTCTCGCTTAATCTTGGGATCGCTATTCCCCGCACTTCAAATTTGGTAATTGTTACATTCAAATTAAATTATTTATATTTCGTAGCTTTAACTCTAAAATTAAATTGTTAAATTCAGATTTTTAAACACCGTTTTGATCAAAATTAAATTATTATTGATTATCTAACTTTATTAAATACGTTAATTCATTGATTTTAGTAAATTCAATCTCGTAATCTTGACTAAGATCAATTTGAAATTCTTTTTTAATTATTTCTTTTTTTAAATAAAGAAACTCAATCTACCCTTTTTTTTTAAATTAATACACCAATTCTCTCAGAAAAAAATTAAAAATAACAGATTAATATGGCTTCTTTTTTTATATTATATTCTGATAATGCGTATATAAATTATATTATATTTTATAATTTTAATTACTATTTACTATAAATTATATGTCTAATACGTGAATTTTGTTTTGCAGACAAAATAAAATAAAAACTGCTATTTGAAAGAGTAAAAAAATTACTATTTTTTAAATGTGGAGCAGTATAAAATGCGAAGGTTACATGGCATGGAGTTTTTTTTTTTTTTTAGGAAATTGGAGGTGGCATCCATAAAGTGATTTTTTTCAATAAAACAATTTGATGTTGAAAGGGGAAAGTGGAAAGTAAAAAGGCACACTAATTATCTATTTCCCCTTTACTTATATAGTTCAACTCAGGTAATTTAAGTAACGATTGTTAATGTATGATAAATAATTGGTTCAAAACAGTATTCAATTGATAATATTGGTCCTCGGATAAATGTGGTAATGTGTTAAGAAAGTGTAGATTGTGTCAATTGTCCAATCACAATACAAATGTTAAAATGCATTTTTGCTCCAAGTTTCAAAATCCTTTGTTTTTGGACTCATATATTAAAAATAAAGTGTTTTTACTATGTTAAATAAAAAAATTAAATAATGTTCATCTTCATCTTTAATTTTCATCTTAACTCTAATATTTATGGTCAACAATTATAATTACTGACACAAAACAACTTCAAAAATTCAATTTTTAATCCATAAATCCATCCAGTAAAACAAGGACACAGGTGAGAAAGAAAGGAAAGGGAAGATAAGTTGAAGGTGAGAAATAAACTCATTGATGTAGCATTTTTTTTTTCTATCATTGTCATTCATCCGTTGATTGTTAGATGTATTTAGATTTCATTCTTAGCTTTTTTTAATATATAGGAGGATATGAAATGTTGTTGTTGTGTTGAGAGAGGAGATTTGTTATAAGATTCATATTTTTGGATTATGAGTTTAGTTTTGCTGAATAAGAAAAATATGACGACCAAAGGAAAAACACTAGTTTTTGTGTTTTTCTTTTTTTTAGTTTAAGCTTTGTAAATTTTAAATAATAACAATTGTTCTAAGTTAATTAAAATAATCATAATTGGCATCTTAGAATTAAAATACAATCCTATTTTTACAAAAAGCTAAATTTAATAGTTAAAAGTGTTATTTTCAAAATACGAAAGGTCAAAAATACATTTTAGTCTGATAATTTTATTCAATTCATGTAACTTTTATGTGTTTTGCTAATTATTTTAATGAATTAATTAGTATTATTAATAAATATTTACTATTTTTTCTCTCAATTATTATTATTTTTATTATTTAAAAGAGATACACTGTAATGCAAAAATATTTTACTTTGACAATTGATGATAATTTGTCACATCTATGGAATATTAAATAACTGTATTTGATTTAAAAATTATTTAATGTGATATGAAAATTTAAATAATTATAATTAGATGATAGTATAAATCAATTTTACAATAATAGTGTACTATTTTTAAACTTTTATTCTTAATAATATACTTTCTAAATCAAAATTTGTTTTAATGATAAAATATAAAAAATAAAAATACAGTTGAACGTGGCATGCCAATAATGTGGCCATCCACTACAATTGAAAAAAATGCTCAGCAAGGTCACATTGTGAGGATGTTTTAAAAAGATGGTGTCTACTTTCAATATATGAAAATAACTGATTATTAAACAACCAACACCATCCTCCTCATATTTATTCATTGCATGAATGTGATGGATAAAATTGATTATTTTATTCCTTAAATAAATATTATATTTTTTACAAAATAAGGAGTGATTATTATTTTTTTTTAAGATAAAGAATCAGTGGTTTTCATGAGTTCAGAAAATGGAGTGATTTTTATAAGTTAAGAATAAAAAAGGTTACTATTTCTTTTTTAAAAACTACAAATAATATATTTATATTTGTGTAAAAAAAACAGATTACACTAAATACCCGTCATTGATAAATATTTATGATCAGTGTATGAAAAAATATGAAATAATTTTTTTCAATTAAATAAATATAAAAAATTATAAGACAAATATTTTTTACTGCTGTATAAAAAAATAAAAAATAATTATTAAAATAGCATAAGATAAATATTTATAATTGATGCACACAAAATATGCGATAAATATTTGATAATAATAAATATAAAAATAACACGATAAATATTTATCCTTAATAC
>JBBPBT010000347.1:3172920-3189586 GCA_037974875.1 Cicer bijugum | reverse complement strand
AATTTAAAATAAATATTTATCATTAATATATAAAATAAACTTGTTTTGTTTAAAATATGAATAAAACATTTGTAAAAAACCAACAATGCACCACTCGAGCAGGAATATATTTCTTGCTAGTATAATTTGAAAAAGATGGTAGATTGTATAAAAAAAAGGATATAAAAAAAACCACTAAATTTGGATTTGTCCATTCTTAAAAGAAGTTAAGTGTCTATCAATATAAAAAGTATGCTTTTTATTTTAGTGTTAGATATGATTTTGATCTATATGAATCATAACTTTGTAAGTTTATTATGTATTAAAATTTTATTTGAATTTTAATATTAAATATTTATGTTTTGTAAAATTGTAAGACTGTTAAAATATAATAATGAAGATAAAGGTCAGTTGATTAGAGTTTGTTCCGTGGACATTTTTAGTAATATGATATCCACGTGGCAGTTCACTCAAGATTTTTAAACTAGTCGAAAATTAAACATACTTTACTATTATTTAATCTATTTTAAAACAATTAGACAATCAAATACTCTATCCGTCTAATAGTATGTTTTCAAAAGTTATGTTAATTTATTAAGAAAATAATTAATCATATTTATGTTAATGGTAAATAAAATAGTTACTGGAATATCCTTCTAATCAATATCAATTATTTACATTTTGTAACTACTTTTGTTGATGCTTAATATCATGCATAGGCTTCTCCGTCGCTGCATCTTTTTGTGACCAGTTTTCGATTGAAGCATTCTTATATAAATTAGTTGTCCAATTATTATATGATTCATACGCCGAGCATATCAATATCATGCTATACCAATACTTAGTAGTTCAAATATCTTTTTCATTTGTTCGTTCTTCATCTTCCTCTAGAAACATATTTAAATCAATTTTAGGATTTGCAAAGCACATTTAAATCAACCTCTAATATCATATTTTTTTTCTTCTTAAGCACTCCAGAGTATAATCTTTAAATCAGATTTGTCTATATCAGATCAGAATCCATGAAGTCTTCAACTTTCTCTACATTCATATTTTGTTGAACAATAGTGAAGATTCGTCGTATGTGGTATATTTTGTGAATACCAAATAGTTGGAGAGAATATGAAGAGTAAACATGACTTTTATTGACGTAGTTAAAATGGATAGAGGATTATTAGGTGTTATAAAACATAGTTGAGGATAACATCGGAAAACCTTAATAAATATTTTATTAGTATTAGGAAATAGCAAATATTTTGAGTCATAAATATTAAAATGTGACACAATTGCACCACATGCCACAATTGCCCAAGGTATTTGTTAGTCCTCTAAGTTATAGTTGTACAAGGTGGAGAAAATTAAAGCTATTTGAAGATTGTCAGAAAGGGGAGCTATTTGCCTCTTGGTGACCAAACAACTGTAATGAAGATCTCCAGTAGATCCTTACAGGTCGTTGATTCACAGTAACTAAAATTGACTCTATGAATGCATGGTTCTGTTTATTGTGATGAATCACAATATAGGAGTTTTTGTTGTGTTTTAGTATTGCCGCGTTCAAACAAAGGTTTAGGTTGATTAGCAATTTCTGTTGTAGCTATATGAATATTGTTTTAAGAATAAGAAAGTTACCAACGATAGCTTCCTTATTAGTGCGAATGGAAGAACAACGTCAAGCCCGCTTTAAGTACGGTCTAAGTTGTTTATTGTCAGATGAAATTAATGAAACCAATTAATTCTTGCCCTGAATGTCTTTTATTACGTGTTAGCATGACAATACAAGAATCGCTCCTGCGAACTTGACATGTACTAGGATAGGATCTCAGCAGCCCACATGACTTGGTGATGCTGCAAATTTGAGACTCTGTATTGAAACTGACCTTTTTTGTTTATAAATAATAATTCTTACATTGACATCACATGAAAGGTAAGCATGTTTCTTATATCGCGCTTTCCGTTTTAAGCATCCGCACACACAGCCTGCCTGCCTCACTAGAGGGATATGCTTGAAAATAATGGCAATTACATAGGAACCATGTACAAGTTGAATGCATGGTTAAAGCCCACCTCAGATATATCGAAACCAAGCAAATTGCACACCGATTCCAGTTGCAAAATTGAATGAAGTGCGCCACTATCCATGTGACATTTGGCCAGGTTTTCTATCACGCACATCAAAGTCAAGGTGCAAACTCTATGACGGACGAACCCGATCTCGCCAAGACCCTTTATGCTTTGCCAGCACCTGAAACCAAATACAAGGGTCATTTTATTTATTTGCTATGCATATACTTGTCTGTTATGGTATACAGATTACTCACTGTTTCATTTAAGAGGCTTGAAACCAGTTCTTTTTTATAATCAACCTCCTCGTTCTCCCTTTCAGGTTCACTGTCTATACTGATTGGAGGGGGAGGAGCTGAAGCACCACCAAACATAGCTTCATCGTGGGCAGCTTGAATTTGCTCTTCCCTTTTGGACTATATAATAATATGAATTCAGTTTATATATCCAGTCTACATAGTCAGAAGTCCATATAAACATGGAACTAATTTGGCTATCTGCACATAAAAGATAACCTACCTCGACTGCCGAAAACCGGAAACTATTGCCAATGTGCTTGACTAAGGATGCATCATCTTCAGCAACTGCAGATAGGATAGCATAACTGTTACATTAAGTTCAACCCAAACCCACCACCAATACTCGTTGTTCATTACATCACAAGCAAATATAGCTAGGAAGACCAACATTCGATGATGCAAAGGTATAAACTAGTATTAATAGTAATAAAGACGCAAACATATAATTTACAGGAATGGTCATTGACAAGCATAAAATTACAGCACTCAATTCGGAGAAAGACATTAAACTGATTTCTACCCAAAAAAAGAACAGAACATCTGAACTATTAAGAAAAAGAAAACTATGTCAAATAATAATAATAATTACATAACTGTAAGGCCACAAACCAAAACAATGTTTAAATCGGAAAAAATATAAAAAAGATGTAAGAGTATTTTGATCACTCTAACCAGCAATGGAGAATAACCAGCCAACAAACCAAATAATATGTAAAGCTCTTAGAAAAGGAGTATAACAAACGAGGATTTAAGTGAAGAAACTATGACTTGAAAAGGGACAGAAATCCCACAAATTTATTTATCATAACAACATTATGAAACTCATCAAACCTTCAATTTCCTCATCGTCGAGAGGGGCATCTTTGTTGAACTCAAATCGCTCCCAACCCACACCTCTTTCTGAATCCCGTGCAGCTGCATTTAAAAGTACCCGATAAAAGAAAATTAACACCATATGAATAAACTATCTCATTTAGCAAGCTGGGAACTATTTCTAACCACACTTCAAGTATGAAATATTGTAAACTTTTTCAATAATACCCTACCCTCACATATATCACTAGATATTGGCAATTCAACCAGTTTCTTACACATAATGATCATACTGCAATATTATCACACAATGAGACAATTCAAACCAAAAATTAAACTTTTAGAGTAGACCCCCATAGCAACCCCTGGAAATTTGAAATTCATTCTTAAACAAGTACAAAACAGCAAAGATTTGAAATTCATTCATAAAGTTAAATATCAGCCATACTAGGTTAAGTTCAGTCTTAAATAGAGCAAATAAACTTTTTCATGAAAAACCTTATGGTAAAAAAACATACACATGATGTATGAAGAACTACTTAACATAAGAATTAAGATCTATTGACTTACCAGTTTCAGAAAGTTGAAGTTTCATCTTAGCTTTGACTCTTTCAGCAGGGGCCTATTCATAATCACAAACACACATAACCATGACTCATGCATGACACTCAAAACTAACATCTCACAGTAAACCAAATTAACCAAAAATAGAATAACATAATGATGAAATTAAAAGGCTGGAACTGAAATTACCATATTATCATAACCAACAATTAGCTTTGCATAATCAACCCCAACATTCTTCCCCTTCACCATTTCCCTAACATCCTTTGTTTTCACCTCAGACCTACGTTGTTTACGAGGAGAAACACTTCTACTCCTCCGTCTCCCTCTCTCTCTTTCTCTTTTCCTCCTATCATTATCCGAATCGCTTCGCGTTCTATCAGAATCTCTACCGCGATCTCTATATCTCTCTCTACTCCTACTTCGGTTTCTCGAATCCCTACCTCTTTCTCTGTACCTCTCTCTACTCCTACTCCTGCTTCGCCGTCTGCTTCTATCACTTTCCCTGGAAGAAGAACCGTGATTGGTTTTCTCCGAAACCCTAGATTCGGTGGGGGGGTTCTTTTTGAGTTTGTTTTGAATGGATTGAAGCTGGGCTTTTTTATCGGGCTCGGGTGGGTCGATGGAGGAAGAGGCTTTGACAAATTGGGAGAGAAAGGAAGAGGAAGAGACGAGGGCTGAACCGGGTTTGGGAACGGGGTCGTTTGATGTGGAGGTGGAAAAGCCGAGACCTTGTTTGAATTTTGCGGCTCCCTCGCCTTTACGAGTGAGCTCATCGTAATATGCTGCAGCTTTTTCTTCTTCCATTTTCACTCTTCACCAAATATCAAACCACCATCGGAAAAATTAGTGTCTGTGGACATTTTTTACAAAACACAAGTTACATTTGCTTTATTTAATCACAAGTTTAACAATCGAGTATAATTAAAAACGGTCATCTTAACATTAGGCACTTGTTTGTTTTATTTTATTTTATTTTTCATTAAATAAAGTTGAGATGAATATTCTATTAGAATATTTATTTTATTCTTTTTTAATTTAAAACAAAATATGCAAATTTAATGATTATTTTATGATAAACAAATGCATCTTTAAATTTGAGTGGGAATAACTCACGGCGTCTCACACAGGTATGCTACAAGCTCAAGAAATAAAATGCTTTTCTCAAAAGACAAAAATATTTTTTTTAGAAGGATATTTAGCTAAAAAAAAAATATCAAATTTTGTCACACGAGAAGTCCGTTGAACCAATGTTAAGAAATTTTTACTTCCGTTTTCTTTCTCCTTTACAATTTCATACTTCACATCTTGCATCCATGAAAATTCATGTTGACGGTTGCAAAATTTGAAATATGTGACATTATCATATTCAAATGGATCAAATTCATACTTTTACAACTATGGTTCTTTGGTTTTCAATGAAATTCATGAATTGTTAAATTGTGTTTGTGGTCTGAAACATATGTTGCGCACAATGACAAAATAAAGTTCGAAAAAAAAAGAAAATTTTTAGAGGTTGTAAAAATTATTCAAGTTTGATTTACTATTACTTTTCAGAATCACTAAACATCAAAATCAATAAATACATTATCTTTATTCTCCTGCCAATGTGGATTTATGATTTCTTCAAACTTGATTTCGACAATGTGTTTTTCTACACAATTGCTACCAATAAAAAAGTTGATGTTGGTACGCATTACAAAACATTGAAAACTATTGTTATTAACTGCACAATTAAAAAAATTTAAAAAGGTTGCACATAAAACAGGATCATAGATAATTTGATGTGTGATATGACTCAAATGGACAAAAGAAACAAAAAATTACCATTACATCGAATATTTGCTAAACACTTCTAGTGTTTTTATTTACTATTTATACAAAGGTGTAGATCGTTGCAGTATACAGTATTCTAACACCTAGCCAATCCTAATGTTTGTAGACCCCCACAGTTAAAGTTTAGATTGATGGCACTTCTAAAGATTTACTTCATTTCCTTCATCTATATATAACCTGCAACTTCAAATAAGAAGTCTACTTTCAAACAATGGTAATTTAAGATCTATATAAACTAGTAGCATATGTAACAAATAAATAAAGTTTAGATACAATATTACCCATACTAGTAGAATAAGGGTTATCTACTTTGACACTAATTATAAAAAAGTCAAAATAGTAAATTAAATTGAGAACAAAACGAGCAACCACTCTTTACAAAATCTCAATGTTCTAAAAGCATTATTTGGAAAGTACAAGAGGGTAACAAATATCACAAGAAGATAAAGTATAATGCCAACACAAAGAAATAGTATTTTGTTTTATCCAATTTGAAAGTTTGTCTTAAATGTAAGTTTGGAACGAACTAGAAATGGAGAGATCATTCATTACCTCAACAACCTTACTATGAACAAAAGACAACTGCATGAATCTCATCATAGACAAATAAAAAACTCAATTAAATGGAAGACAATAAAAGAGCTTTTAGATTTTTAGGGACTTAAAGATTTAATTAGCTTTTAAAATGAAACATTTAGCCTACATAATACGTTTTTAACAAAATATTTACATCTTTAGCTTATGTTTCCTATAAACTAACATTTGCATTTAAAAGTTTTATCTTCAAAATATTTTTATTCAAGAGGGTTTTTCATTTCAAAATAATGTTGAAATTATTATACAATTGATGAATTGTTCAATAAGTATAAATAGAGTGTTAGAGTTTATATATCATTGTTTTAAAATAAATTTGGTATAAAGTACCTTAACACAGCTCCCTACTTTTATGAATAAAAATGATTTATACCTTTTAAGAATGGCCATTCCATTGGCAACATATTGTTGTGCAATATCCACACACAAAAGATAAGGAAATAAACCGTTCTTCTCTTATAGAAGTTGGCATAATACTGATATGACTTATGAGGTATATTGTATGCACACAACAACAAAATCACAAAATTTAATAACAGCTGTTAATTTCAATGGATTCGAAATTATAATAATAGTTTTGATGCAATTTAAATGTTATTTTAATGAATTCAAATTTACCTTTTGAATGATGAAATAATACTTTAGATAATAAACAGATATTAAAAAGTAAATTTTAGGTGTATTTGTTTGAGTTTAAATAAAAATGATTTTTGTTTTAAATAATTTAGAGATTATTTTATAGAGATTTTTAAAAAAATGAATTTTTTAACTCTCATTTGTTTACTATTATAAAAAATAATTTTTAATTTGTTTGTATATAATTTTGTAAAAATAATTTTTTTAAACTACAAAATTATCATAAATGACATACAAATAAATGTTAGTTTCTATACACGCACCAATTTGCAACAATTCTTTCATCACTCTAAATTTTTTTGCATATTTTTTTAGTTATCATTCTACTTAATATTTAAGTTAGCAAAAATATTAAATCACATATTTAAAACAGTTCATAAAGAATCGTCTTTATAGTTTTATTATTCATGGTCACAAAGTTCCAGTATCCATATTTAATTACCAAGGCATATTTTTGTTACCCATAAGTTAGTGCTTAATACTTCCTATAATAATTTTTGTCAAAATTACTATAATAAACTAATTTAAATATTTCAAACCGAGCACTTCTAAATTTAATAGTTTATTCTATTTTGTAGATATATTTCAAATTGAACAATATACGTGAATACTCGTAAAAAACAATAAATAAACACATAACCAATAAAATTACGAGAAAACCTAAACGAAAGGTCATGACAATGTGGTGTAAAGAAAAGAACAGCCAGCATAAAAGAGAAAACACAACTAATAATTAATTGATTTATAACAACGAAGAAAAGTACAATTTGGAATTTAAAAAAATAATATAAGGGTAATGACATTATTTTATCTCGTTAATGAATTAACTTATGTGTTTTTTCAACTTTCCGTCATCTTTCTCTCTCATCTATCGCAAGAGTCAAATGCGACAAACTACTATTTTTTATTTTTCAGTTTTTATCAAAAAATGATTTTTTTTAAAATCTGAAACAAACACTCTTTAAACCTTAAAAAATAATGTATGAAAATATAGATTTTTTTCTGAAACAAACGCACCATTATTAATATTTTAAACTTAAAAAACTAGATTAATTTGACATGAATAAATAATTAATTTAATACGGAAACTTTAAATTAAAATCTAAAACTAATGGTGTAGTTTTATTTATTTTTAGTTTAACTCATATGAAAAATGTCGAATTCAACATATTACAATTGTATACGAATTTCTTTATTATTTCACTTGCGAATAAAAAAAATAGTTGTAAATATACCCCTCAAATGAATCTATGGTGACGCAGATAACTGCAATCTTACAAATCTATGGTGACTGTATGCATGTTTGTTGTTGTGGTGAAGTTTAGTGTGGGTCTAGTGATAAGTGAATTGGAATTGTGTTTTAGTATGATTTTGAGATGCTTCTGTATGATGAAAATGAGGCGATATTTGTGGAGGAGATAAGCTTCAATAGTTTGAGAATGGAGTCACAAAAGAAAATAATCGAAGTATATAGTAAATTATGAAATTATAGGCATATTTAATTGAATTAAATTAAACCAAAAAATTATAAAAGGTTGTTCACTAGATATCCTGTGATAATAGTCCATAAAAACATTATCAATTGGGTTGTTGCTAATTAGCACAAAGTTAAATTGCCACCCTTAAATTTATTTAAAAAGTTTATATGTCCAACATATATTTTTTTCATATGTTTAAGGTAGAGCAATTAAACGGGTGGTTGGATAAATCTTACTTCAGTCGAAATAATTTCAATTATATTTTTTTTTACTGAAAAGTGTTTATAGTATTTCATTATTAATAATGTTATGAATACAATTTAGAATATTAATAAAAAATATGGGGACTAGTCATAGATGTAGCTATTATTGCTAGTGCATGAGCCGCATCATTTGTTTGTCTCTTAACAATTTCAATTATGGAGTTTCTAAAATGAGAATGGAAAATAGCTCGATAACCAGAAACAATAAACTTAATTCAGTTTTGTTTTTCTTGATGGAGTGAAAACGATCCACAACACCCTTCGAATCTAATTCAAAATCCACTGATGTAAGTTGAAGATCGTGGACCCACTTTAAAGCATTTAGCAACCCAAGTACTTCTCCTTCAGTTACTGAGCAGATGGGTGTGAACCATTCTGTTTTAGCTAGGACAAAATGTTCTCCATCTTCTCTAATACAAATGCCAATGCCAACACTATTGGAGATATTAGAGAAAGAGGCATCTACATTACATTTATACGTTCGATCGTTGGGTTTGAGCCAACTAGTGGGGGAGTTAATTATAATATCACACATTTGTCGTTGTTGTAGATTTTGTGTCAACTTCCACTCCTCTAGTAGTCGCATACTGCGGTTGATGACTTGCATTGGATTTTTACTAATGTTATACCATATGCGATTGTTTCGTTGTTGTCATAGAATCCACACGATCATTGTCATTGAGGCCACTTGGGTATGATAGAGTCTTTGCAAAAAAGCAAACATCACAATTGCGACAGAGTTCGCTCCTATAGTGGTCGTTTGCACCATATCTCTAAAATTGCATTGCTGCCAACAATTCCTACCATTCCTGCATAAAAAGAAGTCATGCAAACTATCTTTGATGCCATCATCACATTGAGCACAACGATCAGGACAATTGACACCCTTATCGTGTAGTGTTGAGCACGTAGGAAGACAATTATGACAAATTATCCACAAAAGATTTTTTTATCTTTGGTGGTAACTTCTAGATTAGATTCCAGTTGCCGGCCATTTTGAAAATGGAAGTATCAATGAAGTCATTTAGGCAAAACCGGTAAGCACTTTGGACAATATACATACCACTACAATCGACTTTCCTGACCTGTGTATCCTTTTTAAGAGGTGTTTTGAGAATCTTTTAAACTACGATCAAACATTGTTGTAACAAGGGATCTCTTCCATTATTTTTCCAAGGCATAAGCAAACTATCAACACAAGTATTTTCATGTTGATCAGCACCCCTGATGGTTTAACAAAGTTAGACCCATCGTTTAGCCAATTCTTATTCCACAAAGGGATACTAGATTCGTTTCCAATACTCCAATGAGATCCCGCATGCAGAAGCGGTTTCGCACTCCAAATGCTCCTCCAAAAATAGCTTGGATTATGACCAAGGTTAACAGACAAAAAGTCATTATGGGAAAAATATTTAGCTTTGAAAAGACGCGTGACAAGGTTGTTAGGGTTAGATAATACCTACTATCCTTGTGTACCAAGCATAGATATATTGAAATCAATCTACATCACGTTTGTGTGTTACGAGCTTGTCCCACTTGAGCCAATTGATGCCTCTAGTTTGTCCACCATTTTTGCTCCACAAAAATGAGTTCATCATTTTTTCAATCTTATCTTCTAAAGTTGGGGGTAACAGAAATATACTCATTACACAAGACGAAATAACTTGGAGAGCATATTTAATTACGACTTATGGGCCCGCCTAGAAGAGACTTTTACTGCTCCATGAATTGATCTTCAGCCAAATTATGTCCTTAATAAATATGGACATATTTTTTTACTTCTACCAAATTACTTCTAATAAATATGTCCCAAGTATTTTCTAGTTCCTAATACCTAGCGCACACCTATAAGGTTTGTAATCATTTCCTCCAAATCTTCATTCACATTTCTACTACAAAACACTTCATATTTTTGCAAATTTATAGCTTGACTTGACGCAGCTTTGTAAACAGACAATATAATTTTCATAGTCTCAACTTCTCTAATGGAGGTTGTAAAGAACAAGAAGCAGTCATGTGAAAATAAAAAGTGTGAAATAACTGGAACGTTTCAACACATTTTTGCACCATGGAGGTCACTGCAACTTTATGCCTTTTTTATTAACGTCGAAAGCCCTTTCGCACATAAGATGAATAGATACGGCGACAACGGCTCACCTTGTCGTAGACTTGTTCCAGGGTGAATAGGACCAACACAATCATTATGCACTATGACATTGTACTATATTGACTCGACACAAAGCATAATCCAATTCACCCACTGATCTGCAAAATCCAAAGTAGTAAACACCTCTCGAAGGTAACCCCAATCAATGTGATCATAAGCTTTGTTGATATCCAATTTCAATGCGACATCACCAACTCTACCACAAGTCTTACTTTTCATGTAATGAACAATTTCAAGGGCTGACATTGCATTGTCATGGATGGACCTATTAGGTACAATAGCTGATTGGTTATCAAATACACATTTATGTAGAACATGTTTTAATTTGTTTGCAAGAACCTTTGCCACAATCTTATAAATCACATTACAGAGAGCTATAGGTCACCAATCTTTCATGGTCTTCTGTTCGTCACCTTTTGTGATTATAGCTATATTGGTTATATTTAGTGTACTAGGAAATACCCTAGTCAAGAGCCAGTCACAACATTGTTGAAAAATCTCATTGCCACACAAAGACTAGAAATGATGATAAAATCATGGGTTAAAACAATCAGGCCCTGGACACTTATCTGCCTCCATAGAAAAAACAACTGCTTTGAATTCTTCTATTAGAAAGGGAGCAATCAACTTATCATTATCTTCTGCATCAATAACACGTGAAAGGGCATTCAAAACAGGAGCATGAAAACTCTGTGTGTTCTAATAAAGAGTGGTAAAATATTCTCTAGCAACACGACACAATTCACTATGTTCAGTGAGCCGGTTCCCATTAACATCCTCGAGAAAGAGAATTCAATTTACCTTGTGCTTGGATGTGGCAGCCGCATGGAAAAATCTAGTGTTCAGGCCCCCTTCCTTCAACCAAAAAGATTTAGCTCGTTGTCGTCAAAAAATGTCTTCTTTGATTAATAGTGTAGTCATTTGCTTCCGCAAATAAGTGACCTTTCTACATTTGTGTCATTGCCCAACTCACACCCTCTTTCCAATGCTTTCCTACATTGTGTTATTTCTTAACAAAATTTATGACAGTTGATTCGACCCCAAGCCACCATATCATGTGCACAAATTTCTAGTTTAGCAAGAAGATTCGAATGGGAGTTAGAAAGCCACCGTGATCAAACAAAATCATCAAATTCAGGTTCCAATAACCATGCACTTTCGAACTTGAGAGTACGAGAATTAAATTGGAGGGTAGTGATCTGACATAGAGGAAAGTTTGACAAGGTTTGCATTGGGGAAAGTTTGATGACATAGAGAATTAGCCAAATCATGATCCAATCGTTCTTCCACAACTCGTTCAGTTCCCATACTCTTATCCATCAATATGCAAATCAGTGAACTCATAGTCAGACACTGCTTGTCGAAAACCATTTATTAACCAGTGTTCTCGATTCATTATGCCCTTCTTCTCATCTGAAGACAATATGTCATTAAAATCCCCAATTATGCACCAGGTAAATTAGAAACCTGTGCAAGGTTACGTAGCATATTCCAAATATCTCTCCAACGACGACTCTCTAGATAGCCGTAATACTCCGTCAACCACCATCGCCCAACACTACTCTCATTCGCTTCAACGTCAATATGATTAGTTGAAAAACCAATAATAACACAAGAAAAAGATGAGCGCCAAAACATGGCTATGCCTCCCCCTCGACCTTCTCTATTAGTAGAAAAACAAAAATCATAACCAATCAAAGCTTTTAATTCTTCAATTTTATTCAAGTTCACCAAAGTCTCATACAGAAAGATAATGTTCGAATTATAATTTCGTACAATGTATTTTAAATTTGAAACTGCTCTCAGGTTACCCAGACCTCGACAATTCCAACTAATAATACTTATTTCTATTGGCATGTCTGTTTAACAGTGCCCACCATTACAAACTTGTATGTCCAGCCTCCTGAGAATTAGCAGTTACATCAATTCGAACTCGTTTCTTGGGTGCAGTGCTGCCCTCATCAGTTTTCATAAGTTTTGCCATAACCATTTGTTGATAATTAGCAAGAATCTTCTCTGTCATAGGCTGCCCACAAGTGCTGGATGAACCTGGCAGCAACATATGCTCACAATTTGAATTCATCACACCCTTTTTGTGCCCGTCAATGCCTTGATCTTGACCATTAAGTTGACGCAATAAAATCATGCTCAACTAAGAACTAGTAGTGTTGATCGTACCTATATTTTGGACACCAGAAGAACTCAAATTTGCATCAGTTCGACCAACATTTGTCTTGTGGTGATAAATGGGTTATGGAGGCATCTTGGCCACCTCCTTGAGCCACTTATTACTAGAGCTGTCAAAAAAGCCTCCAAACTACAAGGTCCTCTTACTTTTTTTCTTTTATTATTAGGCCCCCTATTAAAATAACTTTTTAAGGGGCCTCTTAATTTTGGCCCATTATTTCATGGGGCATAAGGGAGGGGGCTCTAGAGGCCCATAGACCCCCAATATTTTGTTAATTTTAAGATTTTTTTATCGAAAAAAAATGGAAAATTTTTTATCGAAAAAAATCGAACATTTTTTATCCAAAAAAAGTTAGACATTTTTTATCGAAAAAAATTGGAAATTTTTTATCAAAAAAATCGGACATTTTTTATCGAAAAAAAATCGGAAAATTTTTATCGAAAAAAAATAAAAAAATTTTTATCGAAAAACATTGGAAATTTTTTATCGAAAAAAAATCGGAAATTTTTATCGAAAAAAATCAGAAAATTTTAAAGAAAAAAATAAAAAAAATTATCGATGAAAAAATTAGAAAACTTTATTTCTCAAAAAAGAAAATCGATTCTTTTTTAAAAAAAGTGGGCCTATGGGCCTTTCAGGCCCACAAATTTTTTAAGGGGCTTTTAGTTTAGGGCCCTTGTTTTTTTGGGCCTTTTAAATTATTAATTTTTTTTGCCCCTTCAAAATGTGGGTTGTGGCCAATAATTAGGGAGCTTGTCAAATTGACAGCTCTACTTATTACCACTGCCCCTACTTGCTTTTTTTAAATCTGATTTGAGGAAGTTTCCCCAAAAGCAGGCAACAATATCATTTTCCATCTCCATTCTTTTTTCACATAAGTTTTCTGTGTGGCCCAAGATGCCACAAATAAAGTAAAAAGTGTCAAGCCTCTCATACTTGAAGTTGATGGGGAAGGGGTCGTCATTTATTGCTATAATCGTTAACTCCTTTTTTAAGGGGGCTTTTGTGTTGATGGCAACCCGAATTCGCATGTAAGCTCTCCAAGGACCCTGATGCCAATATAATTCCCAATAGTTAATCTCAATTACGTAAACTTATAAAATCTTTTAAACCTTTTATTAGTAAACTTATAAAATCTTTTAAACCTTTTATTATTGGATTGTAAATTATTAAACTCGTTGGAGAGGATTCTACCATGCAGTCCCACATCTAAACTTGTCACTCCCTCAATCAACGTGAAAATATAATTGTGTCTTTTATAAAATCTTTGACTTTTTTTACTTCTCATTTTTTCACCCCTCTTTCCAAAATATTCGAAACTTTTTAAAATAACAATTTTTAGAATTTTTAAAACATCCAAAATAGAAAATTCAAGAATTTTTGAAACTTTCAAAATTTGGAAATTTTTGAAACTTTTCAAATTTAGAAACTTTTAAAACTTTTCAATTTTGAAAAATTTTGAAACTTTTCAAATTTCAAAAATGCAATCATATTTCGAAAATTTATAGATTTGGAAATTTTCGAAACTTTTTAAGATTTGGAAACTTCCGAAATATTCTAAATTTTCGAAATGTAATCCTTATTTTGAAAATTTGAAACTTCTGAAACTATCAAATTTAAAATTTATTATAAATAGTTAAAATGATAAAATTATATTTTCATGTATATTAAAGAGGTAACATGTATAAGTGTATGGTATAATCCTCTTCAACGGAACCATCATGGACTATATGGAGCCAACGGATCGAACCTTTTTTTATTTGTTTGTTTATTCACTAAGATTTTGCTCCACTTTAATTATCACAAATATCTAGATGTAGATATATGGTTGAATACATATGTAAATTTTGTACAATAACATCAAATATCAATTAATTTAAATTTTATTCATTTGATTGAATTAAATTTATAATTTATAAATTTTAAAAGTATTAGATAAATATATTTATTTTTATCAAGTTTACGTATTTAAATATAATTTTTTAATAATTTTAAAATTATACAATAATTGTTAAAACTGTGACTTAATATTTTTCTTTCAAAACTCATGTGAAGATCTTGTTAAATGGTACTTGACCGAGCTGAAGCTTAATGGACATTCTGAGTCCAAACACACGCTTTTATGCAAAGCTAATTAGGTTGAGTTAAAAGGTTTCGATTGTTTTTTTTAATGCTCCATTTTAATTTTGTATTTCATCCTTAAATACATTACTAGAAGCTAAAATTTAATAATATAAAACTAAAATATTAGCAATATACTGGCATCCACTTTCTTTTTTAACTTATTTTTTTACGGCTCAATTCATATAAAAATATACGCTAATTAATTGGCCCAAGAAACACGGTCTCATATTAACAACTCTAATTTAAGATGTAAAATTTTGAGAGTACCCTTAAATGAATATTTATCTATTATAAATCGAAGATAAATATTTGTTTTAAAGGTATTAATTAATGTTATAGATGTTTTAAATATAGATCAACCTCAAATTTTATTTTATTTTGTTTAATTGCTATTTTGATTATTTTATTTTCACTTAATTTATAAAATTGATTCTTTTATTTTAAAATCAATCATTTTTTATTATATCGTGATATTATATTATATTATTAAAAAATATTAAATCTCTATTTTTATTAAAAAATTATTAAAAAAATAGTCAAATTTTAAAATAAAATAATTAAATTTAATAAATTAACAAAATAAAATAAGAAAAACTGCAATTTATATTTATATATATAATCAGTTTCTCCTGTCCCACTAAGATCCCCTGCGACTGCGACTGCGTGGCTCATAAAACGAGCCCAATAATAATAAGATGAAATAGCAGAGTTCAATCTAAAATTAAAATAAGATGTGAAATTGTGAATGAAAAATCATAAACATTTTAAAAGTTTGTGTAATATATATGGTTCAAGCCGTCCTAATAATTGGAATCCCTAAAGTAGATTGAGGAGGAAGAATCGAGGAAAGCAAAGGGTTGTTGTGGTTGGTGTATGAGTCTAGAATAATTTCATTCATTTAAAAAACTTCAAAACTAAGTGTCCTTTGCCTAGTCAAATTCCAGCATTCTCAACCAGCGGCAACAACAACAGGGAAACTGACTGACCATAAATATACGTTTGGCCTCCTCTGACCGTGACCAACGTTACTGTTCATTCATTCATTATTATTATTATTATTATTATTATTCCAATTCATTAAATTAAATATACGTATTCGCCGACCTAGATTGATTAAACTCCTCTAAGGGCATTCTTGCAACTCTCTCGTTTTGGATAGATCGTAAAACAATGAAGGAACCTACTTGATAACTGATATTATATGTATATATATCAATAATAGTTACCGATTATAATATTAATTATTAGTTTATTTATTTTATTAAATTTTTATTTTAAATGACTTAAACTCTGGTCAAAACAAAAATATTTAAATTCAAACAGATAAGAATAATAATTATATACAAATGAAAATTCAAATACCACGTATAATAAAAAAAATATTGATTATCTTTGCACTTCGTTTTGTAAAAATCATTTAAATTAAGTTGAACTTTGAATCAAATTTTAAAAGTGTGCCAAATCAACCAAATATATAAATTTTTTAATACTTAATTAACTTTTATTAACATGAAATATTATATCAATATATCATTTTTTGATTTTTATTATTTTAATTTGATAATTTTATTTGATTTAATTTAATCTTTGTTTCTTTTAAAAAAACTAATCTATTTATTTTTTACTAGTTCATTATTGATTATTGTTATCATATAATATATTTT
>JBBPBT010000347.1:3159971-3172639 GCA_037974875.1 Cicer bijugum | reverse complement strand
ACTTTTAAATCTTAATATTAATTGAATTTTTCATAATTATAAAATAGATCAATAAAAATTATCTAATATAAACTATATTTAATTGGGTGAATTTTTCTTTTTAAATTTATCATCCATTTTCATCTAAAAAATTATTAAAATAAAGAATTTAAAAATTATAAATTCAATCATTCATTAATTAATTTTATACCAACAATTAATTAAAATATATCACTTTATAATATAAAAGTTAATCAAAATGTTATATAATTATTTAATATGTTGACCGATTGTAATTAACTATATCTGTAAATTAATTTTATACTAAAAGTTTATAGTGTTTAAACTATAGAATAAATCCATATTAAATAAAAAGAGATTTTGTTGGTAAAGAAAAAAAAAGATTTTGTTTTGGATTTGGAGTTTGACAGGAGAAGCGACAAGTGGACCTAGTTGGTAGATTTGCAAAGATATCTTAGATTTGGATCCTCCGAATCTATCAACTTTATTAATTTTCTTCACCTTTTTATGCCTTTTCAATTTCTAATTCAGCCCCACAAATCAGTTTACTTTCATTTTTCTCCGTTTATATTATTTTCACTATTTATTACTATTATTAGCACGCGTTCCTTTTTTCTCTTTCCTATAACTTCATCTAAATAAAAACCCCACTCTTTCATTTCGCATTTTCACTCACACAACACTTCTGTATTACGCTTTTTTTTTTCTTCCTTTAACTAAAAAAAAAACTTAACATTCATTTGAGCTCTTCAGTTTTAAGCACCCAGAGTGTGATGGCTGCCGCTGGCGAAATTTTCCGGTCTAATTTGACGGAATTGTTAGATGAATCACTTTCAAGTGCAGATGAATTGCACGTACTTGCTGTTGATGACAATCTTGTTGATCGAAAGGTTATTGAACGTTTGTTGAAGATTTCATCGTGTAAAGGTAATAACATACAGCATATAGAATTCAATTCTATGTGTTTGCGAATTTTGTTTGGTTTGGTGTTTGAATTGATTCTGAAGGTGTATTTGGAAATGGATTTTTTTTTTTTGTTTCAGTGACGGTTGTGGAGAGTGGAAGACGAGCTCTTCAATATTTGGGGTTAGATGGAGAGAACAGTGATATTGGATTTGATGTAAGCAAATTCTGTTTTTATTTTGTGGATTTTTAACTTTGTTTTGATGTTGGAATTGTTTTGTTCTTATGTTTTTTTTTTTTTTTTGATTGTTTATGGTGGCAGGGTGTTAAGGTTAATCTGATAATGACAGATTATTCCATGCCTGAGATGACAGGATATGACTTACTCAAGAAAATCAAGGTGGGTAACTATTGGTCGTTGATTCTATTTTGGTGCTGAATTTCCTTATTTGAATTGTTGATCATAGAATTATTGTATTTTTCTGCTTTTGTGTTAATTTTAAAGTTTATTGTAAAATACTATATTGGAGAAAGGTGATTCTTATTGCTCTACACTTGTTTGTGTTAATTTCAGCAGGAG
The DNA here is from genome assembly GCA_037974875.1 of Cicer bijugum. Taxonomy (NCBI): domain Eukaryota; kingdom Viridiplantae; phylum Streptophyta; class Magnoliopsida; order Fabales; family Fabaceae; genus Cicer; species Cicer bijugum. The sequence continues at coordinate 3,171,156 of JBBPBT010000347.1, read as the reverse complement.
TCTTCTGTTTTTAGGGAGATACCAGTGGTGATCATGTCGTCGGAGAATGTTTTGACTCGAATTGATAGGTAAGCAATGAAATATATGTCTTTTGATTCTAGTGTGATTTACACTTTGGATGGTGTTTTTTGATTGTGCTTGTTCTCTAATAAGATAAAGCATCAAATCGATATTGCATTTTTAACATAACATTTCCTGAGAATAACGTGCAAATTTGGAAATTAAATAATGAATCCCATCTAAAGTTAAGGTCCAATTGAATTCCTTACAGTTTCTTAATTTTAATATGGTGTTTCTTTAACTCTCTTCTGTAAATATGCATACAATCGACCACCTAACAAAGAAATAAATTCCTTGGGTGGATCCCAAATTTAATCCTGTGGAGGCATGAGTGTTTAGTGTTAACTATTGAAGCTCCCTGTAATCTGTATTTGCCACTTAGTCTTATGCTATAAGCCATGCCATGATTAACACTAAGAATGGTTGAAGTGATTGTAGAGATGCAGGCTTCTCTGAAATTTTTGTTTCACATTATTTGGTGTTTTAAAAACAGAAAAGAAGTATTAAACTATTTTTTTTCTTTTGCAAAATTTCCAAAATAAATCCTCCCCTCTAAAAACAGGGCCTAACTCTTTTAACTTGAATGAGTTTATGGTGTTATCTGTTTCAATAGCAATCTCATGCAATCATATAATAGCATTAAACTGTTAGAAAGAGTTGATTGAGAAACAACCGACTAGAAAACTAACTAGAAACCGATAAAATCAATATTTTACAAGAGCCTTTTAGGTGTGGCAGCAACCTTCTATCAATGTTCTACCTATTATCAACAACCTAATAAAATGAACACTTTTTTTTATATATGGAGTGCTTTAGGTGATATAATTCCAAATTTATGACTATTTAGTATAACATTGGATCATATTTTCTACCTGGCAAGAATAATGATTGATGCATTAAGTTTCTATGCTTTCATGTGGCAAGTGTACCTAGTCCTGCTTCTCTTAATAGTTTTATTTTCACTGATTTGCAGGTGTTTGGAAGAAGGAGCAGAGGATTTTCTGTTGAAGCCAATCAAATTGTCAGATGTAAGACGCTTGAAAGATTTCATCATGAGAGGTGAAGCGAAGAATGATCAAAAAGGTTCTCTCAAAAGAAGGCGATCAACAGATGATTGTGGTCCGTCTCTATCTCTATCAACTACATTCTCACCAAAGTGTCATTCATGCGATCTACCATCATCATTGTTCTCTCCTCTCTCACCATCCACATTATCCTCTAAGAAATCTAGATTGTGATCACATTCTGTGATTGATTAGTCTCCATTTTTGCAATACTATTGTCCATATTTTGGGTGTTAACCAATCTATACAGTTTGTACTTAGGATTTGGGATGAGAAAAGGCAATATACCAGACTCATTATTCTTTGGCTATTTCTTCTGATTTTGTTTTTGTACAAATCAAATTTATCAAAATTTAAAAACTGATATTATGTTGACAAATTCGCTGCAACAGCTTAAATTCGTCATGCTATATTTGTTTTTTTGGACTCTGACTCTCCTTCCACATTATTTTATTTTTACAAAATATAAATTAACTTAAAATCAAAAGGAGAAATTGAGATGTTCAATATTAGAATTATTGACATGAGTTAAACAGCGAGTCAAAGTCTAAATTATAAGGTAATTTATGATTGATGTTTTATTGAAACATGTCTAAGCCAGTATGATGCATGTTTTTAAGAAAGGACCAACAAAGGTGATATAATTATATAATTAAGTTTTATAATTCCTTAATTAAATTTTAATTCATTTGTAAATTATGAAAATTATTAAGTTAGATATTATGTTTTGGTTCAAAATGCCATAGTGTTATTATTATAAAGATTAGAATGCTTAATAAAGCAATAATATTATGTTATTTCTAATACAAACCTGAACATTGTTTTTCCGTTTTATTACTAATATGGTTATCGACTATAATGCTTGCGAAAATTATGAAACACTTTTGAAACATGGTCTCCAACATCGGACAAAGTTTTTGACTAACACAAAATATTTACCGCAAGGCATCCGACAATATCACAAGTCGTTGTCTCTCTCTTTGAGACAACGACTTACATACGAACTCAAAATTTGATATCATCTTAACTATAGTATCCAGTTCAAAGTAGCATGATCCGCAATTATGTTCAAAGGTAACTCTGATCACAATCTGATCTATTTTCAATCATCAAGAGAAAACAAGTGTGACAAACATATTATATAATATAATTTTGTTCGATCGTCGCAAAGGCACACATTTTCTACTCCAATATACCTCTCACTCTCCTCAACCAATTATTTATTTGAACGTATGAATGTTTGCAAATACTACCCAACTTTAAAAAATAAAAATTATTTATATATCAAGTCTGACCATTCTTCTTAATTTAGTCCAAATAATTTTATTTTATTTTTTTAAAACTCACTATGATTGTTTATTGCTTATATTATAAAATCTATAAATATAGAAAATATAATATATATTCTTTGCGCCTCACAGTGAGTGTCTTTTAAGGTTTTTACACATATTAGAAAGTATGATAATTAGAAAAAAAAATACGTCATTTTAACAATTTGTGGATTTTTCAATATTATCGATATAAAGTGTAATAATATTTTAGAAGTTGTATATATAGTAATAATTGAATGATAGTATAAGAAAAATAATAATTAAAGTTGTATGAAAAATTAAAAATGAAATTTATTTTGGAATATTTTTTTTACTAAAAATAAAATAGAAGGAATATTAGAAAATGAAAAATGTATAAAAGAAAATTATTTTATTGGTTCAAATTTACTAAAAAAAATTTGGATGTTTGAGTAAAGTGTAGAGCGAAAAATTAAATATAGTAGTTTCAACGATTCAAAATCTGTTATTTTTATTGATTGATAGTAACTCACTTGATTTTTTAGTGTTGTATTCTATTACACGCATTAGTTAATTAATAATCATATAATGCAATACAATTGTCCATATTTTGGTCACTCACTTGATTTTTTAGTGTTGTTCTCTAATACACGCAGTAGTTAATTAATAATCATATAATATTATCCAACTGTTGCAACTACTTCTAGAGTATTTCTTTGGACACATTTCACCAATATAATTCTTTGGTGTCTTACAAGGGTCAAAACTCAACCTTGCAAATCTACAACTTGGAAAACACAACCTGTGAGTTGTCAGCAACCGACCTCAACTGAAGCTGTGAAGGAGGTTGGTTCCAATAGAAACACCACGAAGCATAACGCACAGCAGGACTAGGTGTACAATGTTCCACTTCAACAACTCTCCCATAATCATATGCTAAATCACTCATTCGATGAAGCGATCTTTCCAACGAAAAACTATGTCCATCAAAGACCAATGTTTTCCTATCCTTCCATAATAACCACACCGTTGCAGCAAATAAAACACAATCATTAGAATCAACAATAGACCAAGGTTGCTGAAGATAGGTCACCATCCAATCCCATAAAGAGCACGAGAAAAAACCATGTTGGTGACGTGGAGCAACAAGATGAATCCACGTGTTTTTTGCACGAGGGCAATCACGCAACACGTGAAGTAGAGTCTCGTGTCCGTGGCAAAAGGGACAAGATTTTGATGCAATAAAATTTACAATACAAGGAGCTCTTGCGGGTGCATTTGTAGGGAGGCTTTCATTTAAGGCCAACCATAGAAAGATTTTGCACCTTTGTGGGATTTGCAAACGCCAAAGCCATCTCCATTGCTCATTGTTAGACATGGATCTATTTCTTTTCTATGGCACAAGTGAAGGAAACTAAAAAATTGGATGCTTATAATTATAGAAAGAAGTATTCAAACCTGAAACCAATTTCCTCAATAAACGCATCAATAACGTGAAAATAATCTTGACATTTGTTGTTGGATAACTATTCCCCGTTTGTTTTCCAAGACAAGTGTGTCTAATTAAGAGTAACCGGACAATACATTTTTTTAAGACATTTGTTGTTAGATAGTTAGTATATTTATGTCTCGTTTATATTAAGTCACATTTTAATATATAAAAAATAAAAGAAATTGAGCTCTCTTCCTAAATTTTGGATGGAATTGGGCTTGCAAGTTTAATATCAACGAAATTTATTTGCATTTCCTCGTAATTTAACCGAATCTTAATTTAAAATGATTTAACGACATTAAATAAGATTATTACATGTTTTCATTTATAAAAAATAATAATTAAATAGTTTAATATTTTTCTTACGATGTGATTTTATGATTCCATTTAGTATTCGGAGGTCGTATTGGATCTCGAATCTCAATTAATCCAAATAAGCGATATGCATCCATATAAAAAGACGAAGCTTACCTATTTTTCTCATTTGTTTAATTCCTGCCTCACTACGTCATCTATTTCTAATAGTTTTGGTTATTGAAATTATTATTTTTACTGATGGGATGATGTTGCCAAGCGTTTATGCATTTTGAGCGATAACTACGTATAGTCGTTTTTTCTTTCTTTCTTACTTTCTAATACTCAAATAGGCCCTAAAGTATGCATTATATTCTTTTAAATACAACATATCATAGTTATAAGGACATGAAATGCTGAAGTGCAGATTCGACTCCAGAAATCATTCCCTTCTTCACAATTACTGTGAATTTCGATGTTAGTCTCTTTAAGGGAAAACACGAAACATCTAAAATGAGCTTTTTTGGTGAAATAGGTAGGGGGGTTTTCTTTATTGTCACATAATAACAAAAGAAGCAAGCGTCAGATGAAACCTAGTAAACACGGTGGAAAAATGTAGCACAAGGAGAAAAGTATACAAACAGTAATTCATTTTCAAGCGTTCAATATGTTACTCATAAATCCAATAGTCTATACATCATAGTTCACCGTGGGCCACATAATAATTGAATCACCCTAGTTTTATCTAATTAATTGGGGAATACTCATATAGTTTCCACCTGAAAATTGTATGTTGGACAGGAAAGAGTAATTTAAGTGTGGTAGCATCACTCAAAATATCTAAATGTGAAAATGAGAAGAAAACAACTTTAAATACCGCTCACTCAAATTACTACAACATCATAGGGGGCTAATTTTAAGTACAAGAGCATCACAAAAGGCATAAGCACAACACAAAATCATCTCTAAATGTAAGACCAAACGAAACATCCCGATCTCCATGGAGGAAAATTCGAATTAGTCCCTAGAAGTTGGATTTCTTGTATGTTTCCACACTGAAATATAACAAGGTCTTCTGTTTGCAAAGCAACACTTCAAAAACTGCTGTTACTTATCACACTTATTAACCATCGTCAGTAGTTCTCTAGTGATATTATATATCTTTGTTTCCAAGGGATTCTCATTCTTCAGCTCGTTTTGAACATTATCAGACAGATTTATTTAAATGACAGACCTACCACTAGTAGAGAAACCTAATTAAGGTATGGTATTGGTTTGCGAATGACTTAATATTTCTAAGTTTCAAAGACAAACAATTAGGTCATCTGTTTTGCATCAACTAAGTTTAAAAAAAGTCAATCAGGTAGTGTAGCTCATAAATTAAAGGATAATGATTGTTTTTTGGGTGAAATGAGAGTAAAAGGTTCTAACTCATTAGGGCGAAACCTATTAAAATGAGTATGAAGAGGACCACTGTGTATCTAGAACAAATAATCATCAACATAAGTAATGTGATGAATTCTATTTTCCACATTGCAATAATCACCAGCTAACCATGGTAGTAACTGCAGGAGAGAGACAGAAAGAAGTTGTGAAAAACATACACTCTATATACCACAAAGACCCAAAGATGAGATAGGTCTTTATTAAAGAATGAGACAAAATCTGCAAAATTCAGCCAATTAAATCTTCACTCTTCTCAATTTTTCATTATGGCAAACAAGTAAATACGACTTTCATTCCAAAGAGCAATCACCTATCTTCCCACAATACATCTTAGAATTATTTATATAACCAGGAATATTCATAATCCTATAGCCAGAAGGATTTTCAAAGAAGAGTTCACAATGTGTTTGGAAAGTGCATGATATTTCACGATGATGATCAGATAGTGGTTGATTGAAATGAAACGTAACAAGTCAAGAACAATTATCAGAACCCCAGGGAAACATGAAGGACATATTATTCATTCACCGCGACTAGATCGTACCTTGAAAAACTTGAAAACCCTATTGACCAGCCTTCAAACTTATACTTACAAAAGTATAATTGGTTCCTAGAAGAGAATCATCAGGAAACAAAACCAATATTCAAATGTCATGAGAATATTTAAATAAGATGTATCTACAAAGTTAGCTAACACTAACAATGCAGTCACTTCCAATTTTTCATTGCAAAAATTGTCAAATTTAAAGCAATAATAGAGAAAAACAAAACAGACTAACATAGTATTTCTGTACTGTATCGCCCTTGACGTTCAAAAACAACCCACGGGCCAGTTCGCTGAATGATTATTTGGAGGCATTTTAAGGCCCTGTCGTACACTAAACCTTAGGAGCTTTGTTAACACTGCCAAGACAACTCTTAAATAAAATAGAAACTGATTATATGAGAGTGTTACACAATTTCACAAACAATACTATCTCCAAACTACGAGGCGGCAAAAGAACTTCTGACACATTCATACTACAGAGACAGAGTAAAACATATGGTCAAAAGAACATTATAAACGATAAAATTACAGGAAAAATAATTTGAATAGTGATTATTAGCATATTTGTCAATAACTGTAAAAGTTAGGAAAGGAAAACAACCACAACTCATAGCAACACAAGCAAAAATTGAATTGACACATAATTGCAAGCATGTTCAATCAAACAACAACACTGCAAAGTTTTGGAATTTTGAATACAAAAACTGTACACAAAATGTGAAGTAGCAGCCTAAAGGAAATATGCCACAGCATGATGTAACCATTATTTTCGATGTATTGAAATTCTATACCACCTTATGTATTCACATACCAACATGAGTATTCTACATTAAAACATGCACCGTAAGATGAAATGATAAACAACTTGATATCGTGGTGCTAAAAAAACTCATGACCTAAACCAACTAGAACTATGAAAATTAGAAATTTCAACCTAAAAAGTACATACAATGCAAACAATGCAAAAAGGAGAGACCGCGACATACACAAACTAATGAAAACAGATAAATCTCTTAAGACCTTTCAATCATACTAACAGAACGAGCCAGCCGAAGAGTAAGGCTACCTCCGTGCACACTTGCCTCTGTCTCGATAGGTTCACATTCATATTGCTTCCTGCACCCAGGACAACGACCATCCTGCTCAAGAATCCTCTTGTGGCAAAAGAGGCAAAGCCGGAAACCACAATTGCACGGAAGAAAACTCGAGTCGGTTAAATCGAGATCTTCACAGCAAATTGGACAATTGGATGGCACAGAATTGCGAGACCAGGGAATACCTCCTCCACAACACCGGTCTGGATTCGGCATACTATGCTGCTTGGAAAGATTGGGCAGAGTCTGAGGACGAAAAGCATCGTCAGCCCTCCAAGCTTTGTTATTACCAGATGCCCAAGGAAGCACACCATCAGTCCCTGGTTTTGAACTCATAGATCCTCCACCCGAACCGTTAGTCATTTCACAAGATGAATCTGTTTCTACAACGGGTTCATCTTGTGAAGAGGTTTGAAGCTTGTCATCGGCGGCTAAAGCATCTGCCACAGCCTCCCAATCATCCAAACATTCATCATCACCTTCTTCTACTTCTTCATCATCATCATCATCCTCTTCCGTAATATTCCCGGAGTAACACCCACCACTGCTAGAACTACTACTGCTGCTTCCACCGCTGCTGCTGCCGGTGAAATTCGTCCCGGAATCATTACCACACAAGACACTACTATTAGAACTGATAGGACTGTTCGACGGTGATTCAGAATCACTGTCTTGATGGATCGACACGTCATCTTCGCCACTGCGCCTTGTCTCCACTTTCTCCAATTCACGTTTGCTATGTTTCCCCACCGGCAAGGACGGCACGTGGCCATCATCGTCAATTCCGTCTTTACAACCCTTATTCTTCACCGCACCTAAAAAACCACAAAGAAGAGAACAAAATCAGAAAAGCAATAGATCAACATAAACATCAGCGTTCAGGTCACATATACCTTGAGATAACCATTGTTCGCGACGCGCGTCAATCTTATACTGCTTCAATTTCGCGGACCTATTGGTCTGAAATTCGAAGAGGATTATAACGAGTGAGTTTCAATAAGAACGATGAGGAAAAAAATGCGTCGAAACGAAATTATGAAATCGGAACCAATATGAAAAATCTTACCCTCTTCTTTTTGCCTGGGTTCTTAGTGTTTGCGGCGGAAAGCATCGGAGCGGCGGCGATTGAATCGGAAACCATGGCTGAACCGTTGGATTTGATTTTTCAAAGAATAAAGAGATTCGCAAAAACCCTAATTTGTGAGGAGAATGAGCCGATAGAAAATTCTAGAGAGAGGGATAGAAAGAAAAATTAGAGAGATAACAACAATGGATCACGGTAACTACTCTGATCCTCTCACCCTTTTTGGCTCAGAAAAGAGGGTCCAGGTGGATTTTATAGTGTATCTAATTACCGATTCACCCCCTCTCTTTCTAATAATTTTCATGCAGATTAAGGTGACAATTTGTTAAAACTCGACGCAGAGCGGGGTTAAAACGTAAAATGAATTGCAAGGAGGGGAATGTAACACGACGTCGTTGATTTGCCGATATCCGTAAGTTTTTTTTTTAACCTAATATTATTAGCATTGATTAGACTATCGCTTTAATTAATTATTACACATAAAAATAACAAACAACAAATAGGAAAGATTGATTATTTAAATTTGGTACAATTTTTTTTTCCACTTGAATTATCGGAAAATAACAATAAATTTAGCTTTTGAGAGTATTTTATGATATCTCCTTGCGAAAAATGATTACGATAACAATTACAACCTACTAATCAAATAATGTGACAAGGATGATAACATTTCGTACTAGTTATTTCTTATGTTAATTGTAACCTACCTACAAAACTCAATCTATTGGGAATTATATCTGCATACAAATTGTCTCAACATGTGGCATTTATACGAGATGATTCAATATCAGCACATCTCTGATCTCTTCGTTTTTTGATTACGACTATAAGATTTTAAGGTCTCCATTCAAATAATTGTCTCATAATAGTGGATTCATAGTACGAAATATTGTTACCCATAATCACTTGATAGACTAATTGAAGTTTCATTGTAAGCGTATATCACAATTCACTATGGATGTCAACAAAATCTCAACTACCAGAAATATAAAACCTGATTAAAATGATATTTAAAATGGTGCGAGTGCAGTTGCAAATTTTCTTTGAAATTTAAATTCGAAGATGATGGCAGATTTAAGAGTGGGAATAAGTTTGGGAGTAGTGATATCTATAATGCTCCCGCATACGTACATAAACCCGTCTCGCAAATAATATTATTGTAATTATTAAATTATATATACATATATATATATTAAATATACTTTTTTTTAATATTAAATTATAATATTATCTCTATAGAAAATATTTTTTAATTTTATTATTGTCTAGTAATTATTATTTTTTATATTAATTATAATAAATATAATTTTTTTAATTTATAATTTTATATATATGAGTAAGTGCGGGTGTGGATGGAGAAATCTGAACCCGTTGCATGCAGGATGAAGCCTAAGTTTTACATCTCCTTTAAAACGGAGACGGATGCAAAATTTCTCCAATTAACCGGTTGCGAGGGTGGAGGAGGCGAAATCCGTTTCGATCACGCCTCCTTGTTACGCCTACAATTGAGAGATAATTAAGCCTTAATACGTGATTATGGATTTCCATTCCTTGTTGGTATGTATGAATTTTTTTTTTAAGTGATGAATCATTTAAATGGATCTCTGTACTTTGAAAGATCAATATTTGACTTTCAACTAGAGATCAATATTTATCCTCAAACATGTATGCTAATAAAATTATTAATATTTTTAAATTATTATATGCAATAATCTGACAAATTTACTCATTTTATTTAACCTTCTAATATATTATAAATTTTAACTTCATCTCTATAAAAAATATGATTAATCTGTATATTTTATATAATATTTTTATATTAATTATAATAAAAAATAATTTTTTAACTTACTATTTTATATTTATGAATGGATATATCGGCACAATGGAGAAACTCGACCTTTGTTGACGGTTGGGATGATAACTCAAATTTCAAACTCAATAATAAATATAGACAACCACAAATTTTCTCAATTAAATGAGAGCTAAGAAAAACAAAACTCGTCTCCAACTTATATTTAAGTAGAATTTGACTCCGTTAAGAAAAAAAATAATAAAATAAAAGCATAAAGAGTTAATACTATAATTAACCATTATGGATCGTGTGTATAATATCAATCATTAATTTATTTATTTATAAATAATATTATTCACTTTATTATCTATCATCAAATTGCTAAGAATTTAATAATAACTTTGACACCTAATATGGTGAAAATGAGTTAGCATGATAGTCAGTAAACCCAATCAGATATTTTTTTAATAAAAAAATCAGCCCATAGACTCAAACAACAATGTCATTAACCCAGCCCATGCAAGATATAGCTTATTCAAGGTCCGCCCAAAAATTACTCAGGCGAAATTTAAGATGAGAGTTTCCTCCTTACATTTTCATATATTTTTAAAAATCTTTTTTCTTCTTCTGATTTTAATCCTTTTTGGATTAACCATTAGATGAGATTTGTCGAAATGACTAATTCAGAAATGCAATACTAATTTAAATTCTTTTCTGAATTTTTTACACATTTTATGCCTTCAGATAAGTTAATCTAAAAGTGTAAAAATTATTTAAAAAATTATAAATTATTATTTTTACTTTCCAATTCAATTAGGAAAAATCCTGTTTGAATTGATTTATCCGAATAGGGTTATATTAAAAAGACAAATAAATAAATTTTAATGACTTTTGAAAATGTAGAGAGGTGAAACGAGAAACTTCTTTTAAGATGGATTCTTGTGAATATTATGATAAAATTTCAGTAAAATTACTATATTTGTGTTTTGATTTTATTTTTTTTATGTTTTAAAATGTAAA
>JBBPBT010000347.1:3135290-3147417 GCA_037974875.1 Cicer bijugum | reverse complement strand
TGGCACTTAATTTTAGTAAAATGTAGATTCTCTCCTATTTCAATTAAACATAAAGAGTTATGTTAATCACCTCATTATTAAAATTTATTAGATTTTTTAACATAAAAATTATATAACTATTCACATTTGATTGAAATTATATGACTATTAATATTTGATTGAAACATGGGAGGATAGTATCTTTTTTAGTACTATAAATGCAAATTACTTAAACAATTGCAAAGAAGAGACGCACCGAACAAAATATAGAAAATATTTCTCTTACATGATTTATTAATTCAGTAATTTAATTAAAATTAGCTAATGTTAAATTTAGCACTAAAAATATTATGTTAAATTTAATTTTAAAATAAGTTTTATTTTCCAACGGAAAAAATCTAAAGGCGTCGAATCACATCACATGCAGTAATAAGTATAAGTATTTAAACTTCGGCAAAAAATTGATATGTCAAAAAAAGACAAAATTATTTATAAATTAAATAGTGAAAAATAAAATATCATTAAATAACTAAATGATGATACCAATTAACAAAATTATAAGTACAAATATAGCATATTGAGAGTGTAGTACATATAATTTTATTATTATCGTTAATATATAATAATTTTACGTTGTGAATGATTATTATTCTCTTAAAGTATTCTTACATAATGAAGAAATGAGAGTAGGATCAGAATTCCCATATATGTATCATCCTCTAATTAGAAGCTAGAAGTTAGCAACACGAAAACCAAGCCAACCAGCTCTTGAGTAGAGTGAAAAAAATAAAAGGACAACAATTCTAGAAGATAGTAATCCCCAAACTAAACCAAATCCTTTCCTGACCAACAAAACGACACTGCAGTTCAGAGGCACTTATCCCCTTTAATTCAAATAATCAAAAAAACGACACGCCGTTTCCATCTTCGTCTTCACTCTTCACACAATTAATCATAAAACCGCTCCCACGTATCATTCTCACGCATAACCAAACCAACCACTCACCGGCGATGTTGCCGGATATTCCTCCCGATCCACCTCCGCTAAAATAACCACTTCGCCACCGTAACTATCAACGCCGGTACCGTTACAATCCCAATGTCGTCACCGCAAAACATAAAACAAAAGGTGTTCACATGTCTGACAAAACTCTCCGACCGCGACACTCACTCCCTCGCCGCCACCGAACTGGTCACAATTGCTCGGAACCTCGACGCAAGCACCGTACCGGTGTTCCTCTCTTGCATGTACTCCACCGACGTCTCCGACAAATCTCCAGTTCGGAAGCAATGCGTTCAGCTCTTTGGATTACTATCTGAAACACACGGAAACGCTCTTTCTCCTTACATCTCGAAAATTCTCGCCAATATCGTTCGCCGACTCCGTGACTCGGACTCTTCGGTCCGATCCGCGTGCGTGAATTCCGTTTCAGCATTGGCTTGCCACGTCACTAAACAACCGTTTTATTCCTTTCTGAAACCGTTATCGGAGGCTCTGTTTACGGAACAAGATCAGAGCGCGCAGATTGGAGCTGCGCTTTGTCTCGCTTCGGCGATCGATGGAGCTCCGGATCCGGACCCGGCTAGGCTTGCGAAGCTGTTGCCGAAGTTCCAGAAGCTTCTCAAACGCGAGGTGTTTAAGGCGAAGCCAGCGCTGTTGACGCTGATCGGGAGCGTCGTCGAAGCCAGTGGCGCGTCTGGTCACGCTTCGTTGAAGAGTTTAGTTTCGTGTTTGGTGGAATTGTTGAGCAACCGCGATTGGGCGGTCAGGAAGGGTGCGGCGGAGACGCTGTTGGTGTTGGCTAACGTGGAGAGAGATTTCTTGTCGGAATTCAAGTCTGAGTGTTTGACAGTTTTCGAGAATCGAAGATTTGATAAGGTTTTCCAATTTCTACCCTCTGTTTTTGTTCCTAGTGTTTATTTATGGTAATTTGAAAGTGAATTGAGAATGTGTGTTGTTTTTGGTTAGGTAAAGTTAGTTCGTGAAGTTATGAATCAGATGTTGGAAGCTTGGAAGCATATCCCTGATGTTTCGGATGAATTTTCACCACCTCCTAATTCCCAATCTTCTTCTATAGGTACTTAATTTAATTTTAGAATCTAGTATTTGATTGATTTTGCTGTTGAGAATCTAGATGAGTAAGTATTAGATCTCTTTACAAAAATAGAAAGGCAGATTGTGCATTGTTTACTGTTGAGTCTTAAAAAAGAAAGGTAAAGAAAAAAACAAAAAGTGTTTGCGATGTTTGATCTTAACTAAATTCATGATTTTTGTTCTTATCCAGAATGTATATCTGGGCCATTGATTTGTCAGTGTCTCTGTCTGTTTGTGATCTGTTGCATTGATTGTCTATGCTTGTTTCTTAAACCTTTTTTCTGAGTTTGTGTTTTTGGCTCAGAGAATGCAAATGATCGGAGATATACCCGTGTCTCTCAAAATTCATGTAATCCTGGTTCAGTAGTGGCGAATCTGCGAAGGAAATCAGCTCCTGTTAGCAGATTTAGTCCGCTAGATAGTTCTTCTGCTAGCAATAGCAAGAATGTGAGTGCCTTAAGTAGTAACAAGAGAAGGAGTTCGGTTGTTTCGCAAAAATTAAACCATAAGAATTGGGATGTTCAAGTGGCCCTGTCCAACGGTACCTCTGTGGTCATGGCTGATCAGGTTGATCTTCATCAGAGAGATGAAAATGAATCTCCGTTGGAAATAAGCAAAATGGAGAAGAACAAATTTCTAAAGCCAGAAATGAAGCGGGCATTGTTACACAGAAATCCCGATGATAGAATAAAAAAGCATGGTGGTTCCAAAGCTGGATCTCGTGTGGTTCCATATCATGAAGAGAGTCAAGACTCAGTTCCTGATAGTAATGCCTCCAAAGATCTTTTTAAGAATGAGAAAGAGAGTGAAGAATTATCTTTGATCCGCAACCAGTTACACCAAATTGAGAAGCAACAGTCAAATTTACTTGATCTTCTGCAGGTTTGCTGCTAATTCTTAACACCAAGTATTTGTTTTTTTCTGTGCTGTTTTTTGTCTGCAAATTTCTGGAAGGAAGATTGGTTAATATACTGTTATTGTGTTTTAAAGATTCATTCTTTTCTCTGTCATTTTTACATGTAGCATGTGCCATTTTTTAATAATGAACATCTCCAACATGCTCCTGTATATTGTTACAGAAATTCATTGGAAGCTCACAGAATGGAATGCATTCATTAGAGACCCGTGTACATGGCCTGGAGTTGGCATTGGATGAGATTTCTTATGATTTGGCTGTATCAAACGGAAGGATGACTAATTCTGATGTCCCTCGTAATACATGCTGCTTGCTACCCGGAGCAGAATTCTTGAGCTCCAAATTCTGGAGGAAAACACAGGGCCAGTATACATCCTCGCCATTCTCTAGACGTCGTGGTGCTCCATCACTTGCTGCCATGCACTACACAGCTGGAAGGAACATTGAAACTAGATTTACAGGCCAAAGATTCAGGCTTAATGGAGATTTCATCACTAATCCACTGGCAGAGGTACACACTAATTCAAGGGATTTTGCTTGATCAGAGCCAATTTAAAAAAGAAGGTTCACATTTTGCCTCTGGACTAGGCATAGTCTTCGCACTATTGCACACGTTTCTGCAACTTTGTGACATGCATCATTCAACTCTTACTCGTATGCCTATTTTTGCTCCTGTATATTTTTTACTTTCTTGCAGATGTTCTGCACAATCTAGAAAGCAAGTTTGATCATTTGATTCTCAATCAGGTTTTTAAGATCCCTTGACCTTAGTCTGGAGAAATGTTTGATAGATTGAACTTCTGATCAAAATTGCATATTCTGTTTCAACAAAGTATGATTTAATCTAAATATATACATTCGTTGTGCTACTCGAAAATACTTCATGTTGTCTAATGCTTAAGAAGGCGAGAAAGCTGGCTAGACTATACATTCTACATGCCACGGTAGAATTTCATTTGTGTATCTTGTGCAAGAATAGTAGATTGTACTATTGGAGGGCTTTCACGGCTAAATACAACACTATTTTAAAAGAGGGTGAATTTGTATACGGATATTTTAAATATTGTGTTGTACAACGATATTTCAGATGGTCAGTAGAATGGTCATTGGCATGCGTAGATGACCATGCAATCTATTTTACTATCCCTTTGCCTTTCACTGCCCTTTTCTTTAGGTTTTTTCTGGTATGAAGTCAAGATTAGGTTGGAAATAGAAATGGCAAGTGATGAAGTCTTCCTCTGTTAATTAAAAGTTTATTATAGTTGTGCAATGACAATGTAAGTGTTTTTTAAGGTTGAGTCAAAATGTGTCAATCATTATGGTCTATAACTTAAACCTTGACAGAGTTCTATCCTCTTTCAGACCTTGATAGAGTTTGTGGTTCTATTGAACTGAGTATTTAGTCGATGGTTGCCAATATTTGGGATTGGTCTTAGGTAACCCATTCCTTAAAGCTTAATGATCTCGTGCTGCTATTCATTGTCGTGGGATTCACTTTAGAGACTTGTGAGCAGAGAAATGTTGAAAAATATAAGTGTTAAGTAACTGATATACTCTTTATGTTAAAGATTTTGGTATCAATATGCCTAACACGCTGTTATGGCTCGTCCCTGAAATTGCGACATCTACCATTTTAGGAGCTTCCCTCGGCTTCTGAAGTAGTTCAAATGAAAAGGGTTTGATAAGATTATCTGACCTAAAGGGTTCGATAAGAATCTTATGTGCCAACCCATCCCCAGCGCTTTGTAGGCTGTCGCTTGGACAATTGGATTTGCTAATGAATAATAATTGAAGTGGCCGGAAACTGTAAAGTTGATGAAATAATTTCAAGCTTCTAATATTTGATTGATTATAAAACATTTTAAATAAGTTTAAAATAAAACTTATTATTGATTTCTAAATATGTTTTTTTAGAACAACATATCAGTCTGTTTCTGTCATTAAATTAGAAAAGATATTAAACTCTTTTTTTGGGTGATCAAAAGGATATATATATACGAACTAAACATGTGCGTTTTTTTGGGTGATCAAAAGGTATCTTATGACATAATTTAGAAATTGGTATTAACAATGTTGAAAAAATAATAGTATCATACGAACTAAACATGTGCGTTATTTCTCTGTCGGTAAACACTCTCACTACTAACTCCTCAAGAGTTCTCCCTATGTATAATATACGTTTAGATTGATTAAACTAAACATGTAAAATACATATTTGGATTAGTTTATTCAAAATTTGGATTAGTTTTTTTTTTTTTAAGAGAGAAAAGAAGCTTTCACTCTCCAATGGGTGCCTAATGAGCATCACTTCAAAAGAAATCCACATTGGGATGATCTAAGGTATTCGACCACCTTATGAAAATGGTCAGGGGTTTCAGTTATAAAAAGAGAAAGTAAATAACTGTTTGTCAATAAAATTGAATATAAGATGAGGAAAATGGGTCAATAAGATACCTATATTGTTATTTTGAATTAAAGCTTTTCAACTATAAGACGAGTTTTAAAAAAATAATGCGTGTCCATTTTAAAAGTTTATAAAACTTGCAAAACTATACTTCTAATAAATGGATTTTAAAAAAAATATTTATAATTAAAATACATAGAGGGCATGCATTTGATAAAAACACCAAGTCTAAGTACGGAATGGCCATGTTGATAGAAATGTTTATCACCAATCCAATGCAAACCAAAGTTAAATCAATAACTCCAAACAAACCAAAAAACACACAAAGAAACTCCATTTTCACTGAATTGGATCAGTTTTTGGTTCTTATGTCAAAAACCAATTCAGTCCCAACCAAGCCAAAATATTTAGAAAACTTCTTTTCTCACCTCCAAGTCTTCTTAAAAGCCTTCAAATATTGTCTAATTGGCTAATCTGGAGATACATTTTAAATGTCCAAATTAGCCTGGACGAATATTGTTTAAAATAGTTGAGAACATTAGAGGTGGGAGAATAAACATTCAAATATTTTTGAGTTCATATTTATTGTAAGTGTCTACAATAATTGGCTACATATACACAACAATTAATATGAACCGAGAATTTAATGTGTTTATATGCTTTTGAGTGACAAATGCTAAACCATCTTAACCAGCCTCAACGGAACAACTTAAGCTTCGTTTAAAAGTTGAGAGGGGAAGAAATGGAAAAGCTTTGGGGGGAGGGAATGGGAAGGAAGATAAAACTCTCGTGCAAGGTGGGTGACTATCACCTCTTCCCCTTCCTTTTCCCTTCTAACTCTCAAACAAGCCTTAGCATGTATTCAATTGAGTGATGATGAGCAATCACCAATGTGAATTTAGAGCTCTCTTACTGTGATTTTTAAAAGCTACAGTGGGTAAGTTCTAGTCCACAGTGATTTTCCACCATGATTTTAGAGTTTTCCAAATACACATATAATCAACCAAGTAAAATGTCAATGCCATGAAATATATTCTATTTAATGATATAGCTGCAGCCGATCAAAATCATAATATAATAATATTGTAGAACAAATAAAAGTAGACAATGTAAGGGAATCACTAAATTATTGACTTTACTTTTATTGGTAACATATGAATTTGACATTGACATTACTTGATTTTGAAAACCTAAAAGCTAAAGTAGAAAAAAAAACTCATAAAAGGTCAGATCAAATACAAAATAAGTTGAGACTTCATGCCATACAGATGGAATACATACTGCCAGTCTGCCACAGAGAAACAATTCTCACCAGAGCAGATAAATGGTGATTCAAGACACCACTAGAAACAGCCCATAATGTGGAATGGTACAGCTTTAACTTACCAGAGGAAAAACTGTAATGTGACAGATTCATGAAAGGAAGACCATAAGGGAGCTTCACAAAAGACTGGGTTTTATCGTCCCAATCAAATAAACTATATTGCAAAATAGCCAGCCAACATTCTCAATACCACTCTATTATTTACCCCCATACATGTTGAAAAGAAAATTCCAGCAAATCTTCAGGCATATAAGATGTAAATTATAAAATAACGTATAAGAACACAATCTATGAAATATCACTATCTACTTTTGATAGTTAAACAGGTTATTACTCTTGATGACCTTTTAGTTATGGACCAATCAAAGCTAAAACTATCAGAAAAAATCTCACATTACATTTCTACACATCAGGATTTGAAATTCAAGAAGGTAGACTGCATAAAATCAATCATTAAGCCTTCTCGCCGGCATCTTCCTGATCAAGCTTCTGCAAAAAATAGACTAAAATTTAGATAAAGATATCTCTGCTCAAGGAAATTTGACAATAAGATTAAGATCACAGCACCATAATTCATAAGTCATGAAAAAAAATCATAAATATCCAGCCCAACACAAAGGCATCAAACCTAACCTATATTTTGACATCATTTGAGAAGAACATATCCAAACCAAGTATACTAATGCAGAATTTGGCTACTCATTTTATTAAACATGAAAATCAGACATTTCAAATTGTTAATGAGAAAATCAATCTTATCAATTACTGATTTTTTCAGTAACAAGAGAAATGCCTTACTTTAACTAATTAACCTTTAAAACAAAAAGAGAGAGAACTCTTCATCAGACAATTAAAATTCATTTTCAACTTACAAGAGCAGTGTACAATTACAATTACAACAAACTCTCTTAATATTTAACTAATTAAATAACTATTCTCCTAACAAATTAGTTAGGAGTATTTGAATCCATCAATGCAGACATGACATAAGAATCAATATTTCAACGGAAACAATTACTGCATAATTCCACAAGATTCAAGTAACGCTAAAATATGAATCGCAATGACAGAAGTCTAACTAAAAGCGATTAACCTAAATTGATTGATGCAAATAGTATAGTTTAGCATACAAACTAGAGATTGATCAGTGAAATGGAAATGGAAATTGAAAGTAGTAATTCGATAATAAGATTAAAAAAAAAAAAAGCATTGAGAGAGAGAGAGAGTACGGATTGAGCGTTGTGCCAGCGAAGGCCTCTGTAAACGTTAGCGGAGAAAGTAGCAGTGAGGTAAATAGTAGTTACACCGAGAGTTGCTGTGAATGCTTTAAAAGCATAATCTCCAACCTTACCTCCAATTCCCATTCTCGATCCACAACACAATTAGGGTTTTTTCACGATCCTCCCTCTTTCCCTTCTACCAACTTAATTATATTCTCTCATGCTCTATTTAAAATTTATATAAATAATAATCACCATCATTTTTAAAGGAAATTAACCTTAGTACTATTCATTATTTTTTTATATATTTTTTTTCCATTTTTTTTTAGTGATTTATTCTTTTATTTTTTAAGGGTTATATAAGTTTTTATTGGGATATGCTTTTCGTATTTTTTTCTATAGGTTATTAGACTTTTTTTTTTGGTTCACAAAAATAATATTAAGTTTTTATTTTATTTTATAGAGAATTGTATAAGGTAACAGATTTTTGCAAGCATTATAGAGAAAAAATCTCATCAAGTGTTTACATGACCAAAATTAGGTAAATCAGAATAGTTATCTATCTTTCTCTTGTAACTCTTTATATTGGTATTTATGATTTGAATTCAAGTCACAAAAAAAATAATATAACATTGATTATTACTTTCATTTATAACACTTTTCATAACTGGTTATTTAATTTTAAAAATAGACCTTGTAAAAGATTTTAAAAAAATTGTTTTAATTCCTCTAAAATATGAAAAATTCCAAAAACTTTTGCAAAAATTAAGTTTAAAATAATTAAATCAAAACATGTGGAATAATGTACAACAAATATTTATAACCATTGTAACACCCCAACCATTTGAGGGAGTTTTTGCCTTCCATGGGATTTGAGCTAGGCAAAAACTCGCAAAGATTTCCAATTTGAGGAAAGGGGGGTGTGAGAAGCTCGGTAATACAGCGTCGAATGACGGGGGTGTTACAACCATAACCAAAATATATATTATTATATCCATATCAAAATTTTATAACCATATTCATCAAATGTTACATCAAAAAACTTGTTACATAAAATATAAACAAAATTGTTTTAGTCACTTCAAAATATGAAAAATTCCAAAAATATTTGTAAAAATTGAGTTTGAAATAATTAAATCAAAATATGTGTGGTAATGTACAACAAAACAACAAGCTACAAATTCAAGTTACATATCTTAACATATTATCAAAAATATACAAAACATGGAGATTTCAACACAATCTATCTTATCAAATCATTGTGTCATTCTTTTCAAATCGTTATGTTTAAAGTTTATGATCAATAATATTTGATTGTGACTATGTGTCAACTTCTTCCATAGTTTCATTACCATTATCATCGTCATCGTCGTCGTCGTCATCATCACCATCATCAATAGTCAATGATTCCACTACATTACTTCCGAGTCCTTTTGTGATTAATGGTTTTAGATTTGTCATCCTATCACTTTTCCTAACATTATTAAGATCAATCTTTCATGCATCCTTCATTATTTTTAGTCTTAGGTTTATGTAAAACAAAATATAAAACCATATAGAAATTACATAAATGCACATTCATATAAAAACATAAAGTATTATTTAACTTAATTCCATATAACATCAACAAAAATAGAAATTACATTAATTGCAATCACTTAAATTGATTCATGTTCAACATTCACTACATATTGCACCGCACACTGTGTAGCCTCGTATATAGCTGCAAGTTCTACAGCTAGGGTCTGATACTCATGATCAACATCAAAATTTGAAAGTTCAGATTGCATAAGTAGTCTATTTGCACCTTGTATACCCTTTATAGGTTTAGGTTGGGTAAGTTGTCCATTTGCTCCACTTGTACCTTCTATAGAATGTGATTTCGTTGTTATTGTCTTTTTAGTTTTTTATTTATTTATTTATTTATAAAACATAAACATTTAATTAATATAAACAAAATAAATACTACAATATGAGAAAACAATTAAAAAATAATAAATACCTTACGAAGTTGAGCTTGAGGGTTAACCTCTTAACTTGTACAACTTATTGGGTTGTGACAATGCTTGTCACATTTTGTGCATCTATAACTTGAACCAATTCTCCTTGCTTTCCCCTTTTTCAAATTAGGATCCCAGCCAACTATCATCTTCTTTACTTCTTTCGTCTTCTAGGACTTCTTTTATAATTTGGAGGTAATTTCTCATCAACATCAACTTCGTGTCATGTGTCTTATCTATTTAATGAATTTAAATTATTCTTGTAACAAGCTACATAAATTGCTTTTAATAACAATCATATATGAAGTTTTCTGACTTAAATGACCTAACACCTAATTAGGAATAATAATGAATAGGATTTGGGTAGGGTACTACAATATCTGTCCCCATACTTGCACTTTAAAAAAATACTCATACTTGTGTTCGTATCCTCTTGCGTACCTAAGTGTCTGTATCCATACTCTTTACTCGCAATTTATCTAAAAAGATTGATAAATAAATGATATTGTTGTAATTAAATTTAAAAGTTATCTAAATATCTTAAATCAAATCAAAAAATATTATACACCAAAATATTTTTTAACTCAAAATATTTCAAATAAACACTCGTTACAATACACATCCAAATATCCATAATAATAATTTTTGAAGTTGCAAGTCCTACGACAATATTATTCGAGATTTATAAAAATAATTGATAGGAACATGCAAGTATAATTATAAGGTCACAATTAATAAGATATAACTATTAGTTATAAAGTCACAATTATTTACATACTTATCATAGTCAAATTTTTAAAAAATTTGCATACGTTTATCTTTAAATTATAAATATTGTAATGGTTCAATGATATTAATAGATGTTAAAACATAAAAGAAAATAATTAATTAAATTAAACATTAATATAATAAATAAATAATATATTTATATAAGTACGGGTGCGGGGCGGGGTAGGTACTATAGTACCGTACCCGCACCCATACCTACTTAATTTTACGAGTTATTATTCGTCTTCATATCCATACTTATTATGCGGATTTTTACTCTACTCGTTGTGGATTATTTTTAAAAGTAATCATGAGTCTGAATCTAATTGCCATCCTTACACCTAATGCAACAATTGCATGCCTACAAGGTAATCCAACTAGCTACCAAAAATTACATGTACAAGTTTTTTTTGTCAGTGTTGAAAATGTTTAACTTGAAACTCATACTCCGTATGACATGGTTGAAACCCAAATACCGATATGCTTAACTTATTTACCTAACCTCTTCATAGGAATTGTCATGACTTTTTGTTGCCATCTATCAACCTTTTGTCTAAGGGTTGCATATATATTCCTCGAGTAGTTTCTTATCCATTCACACACTGTTAAATTATGTTAATTCCTAGCAACTAAAATTGTGTTATTGAAAGCTACATTTTGAGTAGCATCATTATTTCAATTCAACCATTTAAATATTATTAAAGAAAATCATTTTTATAAACTTATATAATAAATTATTCATGTATTCATTATTAGTAGACATTGCATTGAATCATTAACCTCGCTTGATACGACGATAGTAAAAATAATAAAAGATAAATCATAAATTTTAAACCCATATGCCAACTGTCGAGAGCAATATTACAACGTACAAATAAGATATTGAATTATAGTGTTGCATTCAATCATTTGAACATGCTCTCTTTTGGGAAAAGGGAAATGCAATAACTCATTTCTACTTCTAATCTAATATGATGTGCTTCATATTTTTTGGATACATATTTGCCTAAACAATTATAAATTTCCTTTAATATAATTTAACTAGAATCTATTACTACAAAATAACATAATTTTTATATATGTTAAATATTTATTAGATATTGACTAGAGTTAGCAACAAACCCAAAATCAAAATCACAGCAAAATTTGTATTGGAAAGACGACCCAAGAAAAGGCCATAAACAATTTTTATTAATTAGAACGGTTTAATATATTTATTATATTTTATCATTAAATATTATAAATTTATAAAATATTTTGAAATCTTATATTATAAATCAATTAAAGAGTTTTTTCAATTTTTGATTATAAAATGTCATTTATAATTTTATAAATAATATTTTAAAATCTACACATTCCTACAATATATATATTACTCCTTCATTTTATTTCTCAAATTATAGTATGTAAATTTTTAACCG